>JAHLWY010000383.1:0-37486 GCA_020002185.1 Paraescarpia echinospica | reverse complement strand
CCTCGCGAAAATTTAATGTTTTTGTCCCTCTGGGACAAAAACAGAAAATTTTCAGAAAATTTATACAACAACCACTTTAGTGGTTGTTGTTATAATTTTCGCGAGGTTAACCCCAACTTTTTTTCTCTAGCTAACCTAATTATATATTTTTAACCGCTAGATGGCGCCACCATATGACGTAGTACTCCGATTATCCGCTAGGGGTGCTACACCGGAAGTGACGTCGTACCGGAAGTTACTTGACTGTCATGGCAGCCTCTACTAGGGACGGCACGTCGGAAGTGACGTCGCACCGGAAGTTACTTGACTGTCATGGCGGCCTCTACGCTTCCGGTATTCCCGGAAGTGTGTCAACGAATAGATATCTATCATGGCCGGTAGTTGGCGTTATTCTGAGTAGTTACACTGCTATCCGTTGGGGCCATCAGATGTCGCCTGTCTCATGAACGTGCACAGTTTTTGTGTTAAGGGAAGTCACGTGATGTACGTTCGGTCTGATTGATTATGCAAATGAGATCACGCCGAAAACTAGTGTATATACCGTGCTTCCGACGATTCTGGTCTTTCCTTTTTCGACTCTCGAGAAGGTCGTATCGTATCTGGTCGCTCGCACTATTTGAAAATATGGAATTGTTACGTTGAAAAGACGGCTGCTTCATATACATATGTTTTCCATTAAAAGAAGCGATACCTCATACGAGTCCTATGGTCGCCTCGTTGGACGTGAATCCGACCAAATGATCGTCTCTTGACATGAAGGTATGTGATGTTTGGCACCTCATTGAATGAAGTCCTGTCAGGTGGTTGTCTTTACGTGTTATTGACATTGTCGTTTTCGATCGTAGCAGTTTTCAAATTCGCTTGCTATGGTCGTGTGTTAAAAAGTTCCGAGTCCTATCGACACTAAAAAGTTCCGAGTACTACCGATACTAAAAAGTTCCCAGTACTACCGACACTAAAAAGTTCCAAGTACTACCGACACTAAAAAGTTCCGAGTACTATCGACACTAAAAAGTTCCGAGTACTACCGACACTAAAAAGTTCCGAGTACTACCGACACTAAAAAGTTCCGAGTACTAACGACACTAAAAAGTTCCGAGTACTACCGACACTAAAAAGTTCCTAGTACTATCGACACTAAAAAGTTCCGAGTACTACCGACACTAAAAAGTTCCGAGTACTACCGACACTAAAAAGTTCCGAGTACTAACGACACTAAAACGTTCCGAGTACTACCGACACTAAAAAGTTCCGAGTACTACCGACACTAAAAAGTTCCGAGTACTACCGACACTAAAAAGTTCCGAGTACTACCGACACTAAAAAGTTCCGAGTACTAACGACACTAGTAGAATTGATGCAATAACACGTTAAGATTAGTGTTTCGTTTGTCCAACTAGTTGATCTAAGTTCAATTCGTGACACGTGTTGGTCAAAGCATAGTGTTTCGTTTGTACAACTCGTGTCTCGTCGGTACTCTCGTGTGATGTGTCATCCGTAGTCCTCGTGACATATCCTCGGTCAGCTAGGCCTGTCTCTTCGTCGGTACCCCTGCAAGTGACGTCATCCGTAGTCCCGTAGCATATCTCTTGTCTCGTCCGTACTCTCGTGTGATGTGACATCCGTAGTCTCGTGTGATGTGTCATCCGTAGTCTCGTAGCATATCTCTTGTCTCGTCCGTACTCTCGTGTGATGTGTCATCCGTAGTCTCGGCCATAGTCTCGTGTGATGTATCATCCGTAATCTCGTGACATATCTCGGTCATAGTTTCGTCTCTTGTCTCGTGTGACGTGTCATCCGCAGTCTCGTGCCATATCTCGGTCATAGTTTCGTCTCTTGTCTCGTGTGACGTGTCATCCGAAGTCTCGTGCCATATCTCGGTCATAGTCTCGTGTGATGTGTCTAGTTGATCTAAGTTCAATTCGTTTGACCCGTGTTGGTCAAAGTGTAGTGTTTCGTTTGCGTGACTAGTTGATCTGAGTTCAATTTGTGCCACGTGTTGGTCAAAGTGTAGTGTTTCGTTTGTACAACTCGTGTCTATAGACCGTACTCTCGTGTGATGTGTCATCCATAGTCTCGTGTGATGTATCTAGTTGATCTAAGTTCAATTCGTGACACGTATTGGTCAAAGCATAGTGTTTCGTTTTCGTGACACGTGTTTCTCTTGTCTCGTCGGTACTCTCGTGTGCCGTGTCATACGAAGTCTCGTGTGATGTGTCATCCGTAGTCTCGTGACATATCTCGGTCATAGTTTCGTCTCTTGTCTCGTCGGTTCTCTCGTGTGACGTGTCATCCGTAGTCTCGTGTGATGTGTCATCCGTAGTCTCGTGACATATCTCGGTCATAGTCTCGTCTCTTGTCTCGTCGGTACTCTCGTGTGATGTGTCATCCGTAGTCTCGTGTGATGTGTCATCCGTAGTCTCGTGACATATCTCGGTCATAGTCTCGTCTCTTGTCTCGTCGGTTCTCTCGTGTGATGTGTCATCCATAGTCTCGTGTCATCCGTAGTCTCGTGACATATCTCGGTCATAGTCTCGTCTCTTGTCTCGTTGCTACTCTCGTATGACGTGTCATCCGAAGTCTCGTGCCATATCTCGGTCATAGTCTCGTCTCTTGTCTCGTCGGTACTCTCGTGTGACGTGTCATCCAAAGTCTCGTGATATATCTCGGCCATAGTCTCGTGTGACGTGTCATCCGTAGTCTCGTGACATGTCTCGGTCATAGTCTCGTCTCTTGTCTCGTCGGTACTCTCGTGTGACGTATCATCCGAAGTCTCGTGATATATCTCGGTCATAGGCTCGTGTGATGTGTCATCCGTAGTCTCGTGACGTATCTCGGTCATAGTCTCGTCTCTTGTCTCGTTGGTACTCTCGTGTGACGTGCATCCGAAGTCTCGTGACATATCTCGGTCATAGTCTCGTGTGATGTGTCTAGTTGATCTAAGTTCAATTCGTGACACGTGTTGGCCAAAGCATAGTGTTTCGTTTTCGTGACACGTGTTGGGCAAAGCATAATGTTTCGTTTGTCCAACTAGTTTATCTAAGTCCAATTCGTGATACGTGTTGGTCAAAGGATAGTGTTTCGTTTGTACAACTAGTTGATCTAAGTCCAATTCGTGACACGTGTTGGTCAAAGCATAGTGTTTCGTTTGCACAACTAGTTGGTCTGAGTTCAATGTTCAATTCGTTCAGCGTGTTGGTCAAAGCATAGTGTTTCGTTTGCACAACTAGTTGGTCTGAGTTCAATGTTCTTTTTGACGGAATCTCACGCGATAACCCGTCTATTGTGGTGGAATTCCATCTTTGTGGTGGAATCTCACGCGATAACCCGTCTATTGTGGTGGAATTCCATCTTTGTGGTGGAATCTCACGCGATAACCCGTCTATTGTGGTGGAATTCCATCTTTGTGGTGGAATCTCACGCGATAACCCGTCTATTGTGGTGGAATTCCATCTTTTTGGTGGAATCTCACGTGATAACCCGTCTATTGTGGTGGAATTCCATCTTTTTGGTGGAATCTCACGTGATAACCCGTCTATTGTGGTGGAATTCCATCTTTTTGGTAGAATCTCACGTGATAACCTTCTATTCTGATGTACCATCCGTAGTCTCGTGACATATCTCGGTCATAATCTCGTCTCTTGTCTCGTGTGACGTGTCATCCGTAGTCTCGTACCGTATCTCGGTCATAGTCTCGTCTCTTGTCTCGTCGGTACTCTCGTGTGATGTGTCATCCGTAGTCTCGTGACATATATCGGTCATAGTCTCGTGTGATGTGTCTAGTTGATCTAAGTTCAATTCGTGACACGTGTTGGTCAAAGCATAGTGTTTCGTTTTCGTGACACGTGTTGGTCAAAGAATAGTGTTTCGTTTGTCCAACTAGTTGGTCTGAGTTCAATTCGTGCAGTGTAATCGGTTAAGTTTCTGTTTCGTTTACGCAACTAGTTGGTCTGAGTTTAATTTGTGCAGCGTAATCGGTTAAGTTTCTGTTTCGTTTACGCAACTAGTTGGTCTGAGTTCAATGTTCGATTCGTTCAGCATGTTGGTCAAAGCATAGTGTTTCGTTTGTGTAACTAGTTGATCTGAGTTCAATTTGTGACACGTGTTGGTCAAAGAATAGTGTTTCGTTTGTCCAACTAGTTGGTCTGAGTTCAATTCGTGCAGTGTAATCGGTTAAGTTTCTGTTTCGTTTACGCAACTAGTTGGTCTGAGTCCGATTCGTGACACGTGTTGGTCAAAGCATAGTGTTTCGTTTGTACAACTCGTGCCTCGTCAGTATTCTCGTGTGATGTGTCATCCGTTGTCTCGTGTGATGTGCCATCCGTAGTCTCGTGACGTATCTCGGTCATAGTCTCGTCTCTTGTCTCGTCGGTACTCTCGTGTGACGTGTCATAGTCTCGTGTGATGTATCTAGTTGATCTAAGTTCAATTCGTGACACGTGTTGGTCAAAGCATAGTGTTTCGTTTGCACCACTAGTTGGTTTGATTACATTAACTGAACAACACAGACATCAGTGGCTATCATCTCTACAGAACTACACAGACATAACTTGTTAACGTATCTGTACTGAACTACACAGATACATAAGTGGTTAACATATCTGTACTGAACTACACATAGACATAAGTGGTTAACATAACTGTTGAATCTATGAGTTCGTTTTCGGTTACCCATGCCAGGTTAGTTGTTTTACGACAGAAGCAAGTTTGGAAGGTTTTACCGAAGAAGCACGAATTTAAATACTATAGTACGAAAAAAGATAAAAACGTTCTAATGGACATTTGTACACTTGATCCTTAATACGGTAAACTATATAAATACTGGTACATCTTATCTGGGAGGTTATTATGTACCTGTACTGTTCTAACATGACGCTTCACTTTCTTCGAACAATGTAGATAGCGAGCACTGCGCCGTCTTGTATTGATATATGATCTTTGGCATCAAGGTGATCGAGTCACATTGCGCATCGCACATAACGCGTTTATTTATTTAATAATGATGTTGAACGCGATTATGCACCTACGTACATACGTACATACGTACATACGTACACACGTATAGGTTAAGAACACCAGCATGATAAAATACTGAAACAGTATTGGTGGTCTCTAGGCACAGATGAAATACGGATGAGACTTGGATAGGATATATCAGTTCAAAACAGTTTGACACCAGTTTGGATCCGGTTTGTATACGGACTTTCAACTGTGACCGTTGGTAAGTGCAAATCTCGTATGACGAATACTGTTACATGACAAACAGTTTGACCAAAATATTACACAGATAGCTGGTAGTTTGAATGTTTTAACAGATAAGTTCGTATATTTCCCTATGCCTTAACACGGGACAGATACACGGATGTTTTTTTTCAACACACAGTCACAGAGCAGTCATTACGAGTTCATACCGGTTCATACCAGTTAACAGGGTAATTTTTCACTCGCTATAACGACAATGACCATAACATCAAATGATGGGATTATATTCATGCACGAAAGCTCAAAACAATGGCTAACCAAAGCACTATCTGATTAACCAAGTCAACCTCGGGTACAAAATTACTGTGCGTAGCAGTTTGATGACATCAACAAACAAACAAACAAACATGCCCAGACACATCTCGAGTACATCAAAGGTCTAATTCCAAAATGTTCACTCTGTTCGAAAAAACGAGGCTATAGGTCCTGATATAACATAGTCCTATATGTAGTCTACATTTCGTATACATTACTTCAGACAAAACGCTCTCCGTTGAATTTATAAACCCCTTTTGTTACACATAACGCCTTATTATAACACCACATTTTCGACATGTCATAGTCAACCAAATAAGGGTTCGGTCCCTTGGCGAAGCCTCGGCCTACGGGCCAAGCAATCTCGTGTGTGACATATTCAAATGCTGTTTGGTATATTTTATTTTATTCAAAAAGTGGTCGCATACCTTTGCAATAAAAATGGCCTATTCTTTAACTTGGGATAAAAACCCAAAAAGGGGTCGGATATCTTTGCGACAATAGCTCCTATACTTTAACATGGGTTGAAAATTCCCTATGCTTTAACATGGGATAAAAACCCAAAAAGGGGTCGGATACCTTTGCAATAAAATTCCCTATACTTTAGCCCGGGGTCGGACCTAGCCACGCACACAAAGCCCAGCTCGCTCGTGATTGGTCAATTGTATAACTAGTTACGCACACAATGCCCATATAAGGTCATTTGCATAATTAGCCACGCCCACAATGCCCAGCTCGCTCGTGATTGGTCAATTGTATAACTAGTCACGCACACAATGCCCATATAAGGTCATTTGCATAATTAGCCACGCCCACAATGCCCAGCTCGATCCTGATTGGTCAATTCGACTTTACCCACAATGCCTAGCTCGCTCCTGATTGGTCAACTGTATAAATTTATGCAAATGAGGTCGCCTCATTTGCATAATCCTTAACTTTGTCGCGCCGCGGTGGAAGTGGAAAAACCCTATCTCTTAACATGGCACTTCCACCCATCCGAATCCAACGTACGCGGTACTTAACCTCCTTTACTACTCACCAGGCTGCCTTGTTTAACTCTAGTGTTCACTTCAAAACGACTCGTCAGCTGCAGCTGTCATCCGTGGACATGGATTAGTCTGCAGCCCATTCCTTCTTAACTGTTCTGTATCAGGTTTACTAGTTTGGTTGGCACGCCATAATGTCGAAGTAGTTCCCAGATAGAGAAATGATTTGGTCGCACAATAGTCTACGGTTAGCTGTCTTGATATGTTGACAATACCCAAAAAGATTGTATGATGTCCGGTTTGCGACACTGAAACCCGGTAGCATTTCAGATCGATACAGTCTTTTTCGGTTTGCTACTATTCTGGCACTGCGTGTCATTGCATTGTAACAACTCCAGCAACAAAATGACAACGCATCCAGGCTGTTCTGATTAACAATATATTGAGGGAGGGAATTCCAAAGTCGAAGGGTACTGGGGAAAAAGAATACTAGTGGTAGTTACATCTGGAGTGAGGGATAAGGTAATATAAGGAATGCTGTTTTCTAGTGACTATATTTACAGGAATAAGGTATTGGTTTGCTAGTATACCCTCTATAGGCCATTTGCTATCGTGTACATCATACATCATTTTGCATCGGTTTTTCTGTCTGATAGGGATCTCCATCCTAATGGCAGTAGCATGTATGTTACACTGGAGGTATTGTGGTGGCGACATAAGAAATATCGGGCTGCACGGCGTTGAATCATTTCTAGTTTGTTTATTTGTGTAAGGGTATAGGGATCCCAGACAGCACAGGTGTTCTCCAGGATGGGTCTGACAAAGGTGAAGAAGGCCTGAGTTTTTATTTCAATTGAAAGAACTTTGAAATTTCTGCGGAGGAAGCCTAGTGATATGCTTTTATAGAAATGTTATTTATGTGGGCATTCCACCGGAGATCTGACGTTGTGGTTATACCAAGATATTTTATCTGTGAAGCAGTTTCTAGTGTTTGACCATGGAGCATGTATTGGTTGTTAATGACAGTCTTGTTTCTTGTTACAGGTATGACATGGCACTTTTGAAGATTGAATTCCATGTTCCAGGTTACTGCCCAATTTCCAAGTTTGTGAAGATCTCCCTGGAGCACAGCTGTATTTGTCGTAGGCTTAAGGGCTATATACATTATGGTGTCATCAGCAAAAAGTCTAACTGTAGATGTAATATTGTCTGGGATGTAATTTGTATAAAAGAGGAATAGACAAGGGCCAAATACAGAGCATTGCCTTATGTACAATATAAACTTGTACGTAAAGATAGTTTTAAAAAGCAATAGTGGGAACGAAAAACAGTGGCGCAACATCGCGGAAACTGGATTACGACTCTCGGTATAATGGTTTTCTTGGAAATTTAGTTTATCGGCACGTTCATTTTGGTATTTTAATACACGACATCCGGAGGCGTCTTTGCGATTGGGAAACGCTAAATGCCCGACTGTTATGGACATGACGTCACCCATTTACATGCACTTTCTTTATTTACATGCCGGGCATGAATATTGTCAGATACGGCGCCGTTAGCGGGTTAACGAACGGAAAATGGAGGGAAACGGTTTGTGAAATATGTTAGTTTATGTTTTAGCAAATAATGATAATGCTACCTTCGATATATGCTGTAGAACACAATCCAAGCATGATGAGTATAAGAAAGCATACATTTTATTATGTACACTGTACTCCTATTTTGCATCATAATGATGGAATGTTGTGCATTTGGATGCACAAATCGATCGATTGCACAAATCCATTTGAAACATGTAGCGATGTACATATTCCACGCAGAAGCCACACAGAACTAATGACAATGTGGCAGAACAAAGTCAGGCATGTTCTTCACTACTCAGTTAACACATTGTCCAATTAATAGCACTGCTATGCACTTTGATACACAAAGCTATCAGATGCACACATCCATTTGAAACACGAAGTGATATACAACTTCCCAGTAGATGTCGCACATAACAGAATGGGGCAGAACATAGTCAGGCGTCATCTTATGTCAGGTGATCCATTGTCCAATTAATGGCACTGTTGAGTAGAGCATTTCAATTTCCTCTTTCCATCACCTCGGTTTGTTTGCTAGCTACACAGTAGCAGAAAAATTACTGACCCGACGGCAAACTAGGTGGTCAATGACCATCAGGTCAGCGTATATTTTGAAGGCTGGCTTCTGGTTGCTCCGCGGACGTCAAATATAGAATACGGCCTGACCACGCCCACGAACAGTGCGTTCCAGCAATATCACATTATTATCCGACTATACAGTATGATGCTAATGACGTAATATCGTTAAATCGTTGTATATAAATACATTATAACGCATTCTATGCATGCAGTAGGGAAATGGTTCCGAATGGTCGGGCTTTTAGCATTTCCCCCTAGGAAAGGCTAAAAGCCCAAGTTTTCGTGAACAGTGACACACGGGAATGGCCCGCACGCACGGCAGAATATGACAATTAACGTGCCTAATAATTCTTGATTACTTCAGTAAGTTATTTTAGAAAGGCCTGCAGGACGCGTGGAACAATCGTTGTCCATACATGTGTATGTTGTCAGCCTGTGACCATCAAAATGACGAATTTTTAAATAATGGACTTCACTCCCTGATTGAGAACTTCGCGACTGGGCGCATGACACGCACGCACGCATGCACGCACGCACACATACGCACGTGCAACGAAACACACACGCACGTGCACACACACATAGAGTCTACGTACACGCACACGCGCGCACGCACACGCTCGCGTGACTATTAATTAAAACCTGTCATAATTTTCATAATTAACAATTACACATCAATTATGAACATAATAATCATTTTGTCGAACGCGTGTCCAAACAGAGAATATAGTAGACCTCGACCATTGGTCAAGAACGCTCGTTTTTCACCCTAGTATGCAAAGGCCAAAAGTTTAGTTTTCCGGACCGGTAACACTATACAGGGAACGACGAATTTTTGCTCGATATAATATACAAGTATAAGATACAAGGCTCATGATGTATGGACTAAAAAAGGTGGTCCCGAATGGTCGGACTTTTAGCATTTCACCATAGCAAAGGCGAACTACCCGAGTTTTCGAGACAATGTAGTGACACTAAGGAACGATGATGTTATATTTTCTTTTGTTGGAAAGTAAAGCATACGTCATTATCGTATACAATGCCTATATATATATGATGCATGGACTAAAAATCGAGCTAACATATTATTCTCAATATAATAATGTAATCGCGGTCTTCAAGTTTTACAATGAATATTTGAGAAGGATATATGTGGAAATATTTATAAATGCTACCCAACTAATGTGTTGTAAGTTGTATTCAGGACAAATAATCTACAAACTGCCAAAACACATATTTGGTGAAAAAATAATTGAGATTTGTTGAAAGTTAGTTAAAGATATTTTTGCGAAAAATAATAAATGTGTTCGTGTAGATGTATAACATAATGTATACTAAATATAATCCTGCAAGAATTATGATATATTCGTTCACTCACGTACCCATTTGGCATGTTTACTGCTGAGTTCGACTCCACTGGGCTTTTGCTTACATCAGTATGCCCATGCAGAATTTTGAAATGTACACATGCATACTTAGCTATAATAATTAAATATGTAAATATCATATGGCAATTGGGTTGCACTTTGCTTAGTTTGTAAAGTGAAAGAGTCTCGGTAATGGTGCATAATGGCAATCCCATTTATGTAATAAAACATTTGAAAACGTGCGTATACGTATGCATTAAACATACCCCAATTAGATTACATCATCACAGTGCAAATGCATTATAAAATTACTAGAATTTCAATTATTTGACAATAAAAATGCGGTATGCATTAAATATACATGAATTAATGTAGTGTATGTGGATTGCATACATGTGTAATGTATAAGTAACTATGCCTACAATATCTTTCTTTCATTACTAGAATCAAACAAACTAAATAAAAGACAATACACATCTCAATTAGATATGCTAGAAAGAGTACAGAGGAGAGCGACTAAAATGATACCAAAACTGAGGGATCTTAGTTATGAAAAACGCCTAAAAGAATGTGGTTTAACAACACTAGAGACCAGGAGATTGAGAGGAGATCAGATAGAAGTGTTTAAAATATTGAATGGTTATGAAAATATTGATAGAAATATGTTTTTTTCAGTTAAGAAAGATAGAAAGACTAGAGGACATGAAGTTACATTAGTAAAGGAGCAGTGTAGATTAGACGTGAGAAAGTTCTCATTTTCACAAAGGACTGTGAATGAATGGAACAGATTATCTGATGATTGTGTGGGTGCTAGTAGTGTGAATATGTTTAAAAATAAAATCGACACATACCTCAGAAGGGCTGGATATATGTAGATAAAAAGGTTGGACTCTAGATAAGCCAAAGGGCTTCCTTGTCCACCTGCCATCTAGAGTTAATTCTCTGGATGGCAATCTTGTTAAATCTTGTTAAATCTTGAGTGCACAGTGGTAATCTTGTATACATTAAACATTTAGGTGCACGGACGTAACATTTCACTGGGCTACGTATATTCAGCACCCACTGCTTAGTAAACATTCTTCTTGACGTCACGCGTACAGTTTAGAGACGTGTGGCTTTCTTCCGCCAGGTTGTAAATGTCATCAACCTGGGAAAACACAGTGTTGTCAGCCATAAATTTTAGACACTTGGGAAAACCCAGCAATCTTTTAAAGGGATTCTTTATAAGCTAATACACATTCGAGGTGTACCGTATCAAAACGCATTAATTTCCTATAAGTACTTTCCCTGCTACTTATGTCTTACATGTTTATGCATAATTTGGGTGTTATCTGCGCAAAAAGTCGATAAACTGTTGTATTTACGCGAATCATTTTGAGCTTGTTGCCAAGTGGATGATTAATTCTGCAGCCCGAGTATAATTAATATTCATGCACACGCAGAGAAACACACACAGACCGTTGACGTCACACACATAGCTGACAATAGTAACATGTCAGATTTCGAGGTGAGTTGATTCAAGCAATGGCATTGTAAATAAGCAATTTGTAGACGTATGTATATTGACAGCTATTTTTATCAGTGTAGGAAGCGTATGCATTGCTTATTTATCCTGCTTCCCAATGCAGTCAGCCGAGTAACGTTTGGATTAAATATAATTATAACGTCCTCCGACGCGGACGGCTGCAGTCGGTGTCAGCTGCCGCGGCGCTGGGACAGTCACTGTCGCTGAGTCTGTCGAGCCTCTACTACAGTAAATAACATAGCCTTAGGCAAGGGTCTCGCCTTTCTAGTTAGTAAAATTGCGCACTAAATATCAGTAAATGCAACCATAACAAGATGATTAACCTGGTCGTGGATGTAATTTGTTTGCCTAAACTGGCTAAAGGCTAAATCTGGGATTTGGGTATGTGTGTCTACGCCTACGCCACGGGTCTTGCCTTTCCAAATTCCAGTCAGCCGTTTTTGAAAAGTCCCCGTTTTCCCACTTATTTGAACCGAAACATAAAAATGTGAGATTCGTATGTTCACAGACTGTTTTTATTGCTACAGCTACGATTGTTAGTAAACCTGGCTGGCATGTCATCATTCAATGTAAAAAAATTAGGTTTGTTAAAAAGTACACAATACCTTGTTGCCACGGAATTTTGCGATGCACGAATTTTGGACACCAGCAGATCTGCACATAATTTTTTATCCATGAATGTATTTAAAAAAATATATAATAATAGATCAGATCAAGTTGCACTGCTTAATGTGAATAGCACATTTGATAATAATAGTACTCGCTAAAACAAATTAAACATTTATTTTTGACATGTCACTTTACCGTTACTGTACACTTTCACGAGACCCATATGTATAATTATATACAACATTAATTAATAGAGCAAGAATAAAGGAAAATATACAGTGCACTCTGGATAAGGTCGAACTTCCAGGGACCCATGACAATACTGATAAATGGAATTTCTGATAACTAGAAAGTTATCAGAAGGTCCCTTTATTGGGACATTTGCCTTGGACCGAGGAAAAGATTGACTTAACTTAGTAAAAATACACTTATGTGAGTTCGAGTTATCTGGAGTGCACTGTATATGACCAATGCATACAGGTAATTATGTAGAAGCAAATTAAAAGTTGGCCAAAGTAATGGATTGGGGTTTTAGTCTGACTGAATAAACATAACAAGGTTCTCTTGTATTTCTTTTCCATTTAGCCAGCTGTACACTTGGTGATAAGTCCCGTAATCCAATATCTAAACTGAATTAATCTGCACAGTGTTGAGTTAACTCATATTTAGGCTCAATTTCTTAAATTCAACTTTGTTTATTTGCAGGAACATTGGAAATAGCTGAGCTGACGGAAAGAGGAAATTGAAGACCTCTGCTTAAAGGAAAACAAAAGGCAACGTTTTGGTGTTAAGCATCTAAAAGAGTTAATACAAACTAAAAATTTCCAACTACAATCAAATTTTTAACGTCAGCGGTTTACCAGGAAAACATTTTTGAACACACAACTACCGAATTTCTATGGACTACGCCATTGTTAGAAGAAAGTGACGTCACCCTGTCGGAACTCACTTCAGTAAAGTTTCTGCGTACTATTTGTTCCCAACTCCGTTAGGCTATGGTAAGTTTACCAATTAAACTATGTGCGCATGCACTGTGACTGTGTAAATAAGATGGCTTTCCAATTCTTCGGAAGACAACGAAAACCAAATCGATTTCGAAGCAGCTGGTTACCGGTTTGAACCACAAAAACAAGGGCCTGTATTGGAAGATAGGGCAGAGGCGGGTGCTGGTGGGCACGAACAGGAAGGCCCACGGGCAGTAGAAATGTCGAGGCGCATACCATGCCGAGATGAAATTGACTGGTGTCGGTGTGGAAAATGCCGCAGCGATCTCCTTGTTCAGGAACAAGAACTGAATATGTCTGCTGCCAGGAGGCGGTTGCTACTCGACAGCAACGCCAACGCTGTTGGTGAAAGTAAGTATTAATCTGTTTAGTTTATTGTTTAAATAACCGATGAGCCTAAGTTCCGGGCTGCGTATGAACAGCGAGAGATGATCGCTCGGGCCGGGACAAGTCACTTCACTTGTCTTACATTTGGGATTGGTTTAACTTAGTTAGATCTCACTCTCAGTGCCACTGGACTCAGTGTTTGAACTTTGACATGTCCATTTTCGAATACCACCCATGGCTGCACCTTCACGTTTTAAAAGAAATGTAGTTGAATGGTTCCATGATTCATGTGAACCAAAATTGTACAGGGCAGAGCTATGATAGAGTATGAACAATATGTGGCAGTACCAATTTTTAAACACATGGCGGGTAGATATATTATTTTTTATTTTACGCATACTGCAATTTTTCTGCCCAAAGTTTACATTGGCTCTTATGTATAAAATATACCTTGAACATTTTTCAGCCAGAGCCCCCATTTGTTTTGGTGTCAAAGAAAATGACCACCGTTTTGTGCAGATATTGACACATTTCAAATCGACCTTCCTTAATCTGCATGATATTTCTATGGACCCAGGTATAATACTGGGATGAATACAGTTAGAGGATCGTGATGCATTCTTTGTGATATTTTTTCAGAATAATAATCCATGTTTGCTTACCATTCGTGTAAAACTATTATTTAAAAGCTCAATTCTTTGTTACAGGTGGACTGCTGTGCATTACAAACAGCAGAGGATTTAGAATTCTTTGTTTGGAGCAAGTGATGCTGCAGAATGGGAATTATGCCGTCCAACAAACAAGTATGTATATATGTGCATGCATTGTTACAAGACCAGTGAAATGTGTTGTTAAATATTTATTGAAATGTATTAATAATGAACACAATACAACATCATAGTAGCACTAGCGATACAAATATATATAGATAATTTTATCAGCAATCTCATGCCTGACGCCCAAATAATTAACAATCTTCCAGGGAAATTACTTAGTGGACTTACCATACGTCATCTACCATCCACATGCTAAGCAAATTCACATCATTGAACTGACTACCATTTGCACCTAACATCAAGAAAGATCATGTATTCAAAACTAACAAGTATGTCGCACTAATCCAAAATCAGAATAACATGCATTGAAATAGGTTGCAGAGGCTATGTATCTGAAAAATCTCTTGGAATAAAACCACCAACAAAACAACTAATTCAATCGTATACTTGTCTAAACTAGCCCTGCTAACGCCATTCACCCTTTCTAAATGTAAAGACGAACAACATTGACCCAAGACTGATTTAAATATGATGATCATCACCCTAATATGACAATAATTACCAAATAAAATTCCCCTCAACAGCAATTAATCCTACATAAATGGGTTCATTTTCAATATGACTTACTTTAACCGTTAGTCATTATTTACATTAGCCTGCTACAATATACTACTATACATAGTTATTTACTGTATTCACACATGTACTTGGGTTATCGTTTCACACTTTATTGTATTCTACTGTATGAATAAAGTGATACTCTCTCACTACAGAACAAATTATAATGGTTCCACTTAAATTATCATAACGTATAGATACAATGTTTGTTGCACCATCATAATTTGTTCTGTAGTGCAAAATTATCAATATTTGCCTTATTCCAGATGAACACATGTTTAATGGTAAACAATTTATATAAAGGAATGGTGTCGTTATGGAAACGATTTTTATATGTTATTTATTTACAATGTCAGATATTTGAGCCTAGTTTATTTCAGGTCTCTCAGGTGGGCTGCATACAGATAGTTTACCTGGTGGATCCATGGCAAGCTGGGTCGAAGGGTACAGAGAGTTCTACCAGCATGCGCCAGCCATGGAATAAGATCAAGGTTCACTGCCCCCGATGGGGGACAACACGAGGAATACCACGCTGGACTTGAAAACTAAACTAGACAATGTACATGTGACCTATGAAGGTGTAGGTTGGTGGTGGCAGTATTTACTGTTTCTTTACAAATTGACTGACTCTTGCTGCCAGCAGATCCTCCTTCTATGGTTTTGGGACATCTGCCCCAGTGACTGTGATCGCATGCAGTGTGATATTTCTTTATAAACACATCTGTCACTCGATCCGTGAGCATTTGTAGGTGGGTACGTGGGTTCACCTGCTGTGGTCTGTTATGCAGCACCCATTGCTTGCGTCTTTTGGACCACATGACACCAGTCTCAACAGGTTTGTCTGGGCTGGGACGTGGTCGGTAGTTCCACGCCAGAGCAGACAGCATTAATCTAGCTTTCATTCCTACAATAAAGAATAGTGCATGCAGTATTCTAATAAAATATCTGCAAACAATTGGTGTAACACACCAGTCTATATGTTGTTAGTAAGCTGCTGTTATTTACCTTATGACTGTAGCATTCAGTGAACTTTAAAGTGCTTTTCCTGTGTAAAGTGTCGGTTGTTTTTAGTAACAATACAATGGCCAATCATGGTAATCATACTGGTACATTAGTAAACTGATACTGATCCTTACAAATAAGGTATTCCATCATCACATTCCTTCACATAATTTATTATAACTTGTTTTTTCTTCTTAATTACTGTATATACAGTCACTGTATTTTGATATCATGTTTTCATTTTATATTTCTTTAATAAAATTGGTGATAATGACTCAAGTGCCCTTATTTATTTCATTACAGACAATTGCATTCTGGAATGTAATTATTACACGGAGATGTAATTTATTACACTCAAGTAACTGTACTCATAAATGTACACAGCAACTGATTACAAGGAATAGGTAGGGTGATACAGAATGGGCACTATCCATCTGTGGAGTATTTGCCCCCTCACATCTGAGTAACTAAACTACTGAAAAGTTGGTCATCAGGAACTTTGACTATGTAAAATTTTTGGTCCCATACATAAGTCGGTGGTCCACATATTAACACATAACATGTAAACAGCATTTACATTATCAGTTTTGGAAGTCTGAATAAACACATTTACTGATAAGGTAGTAGTCATGCTGGCTGGTACTTTTGAGTAGCCATCCTGAAAAAAACGAGTTGAATGCCTATGAAATGCAGTAATTTCGAAAACTTATTATAATGTTAGTTATGCATAGGAGCTAATTTAGTGTATTTGGGATTCAAGTCAGTGACTGGAATTCACCTTACACTGCTTGGGTCGTGGTCCCTACTCATCATCTACTGATTGCAAATCTAAGGGTTACTTGTTGCTTTGGACATGCCTCAGGTATAAAATGAATACATATCAAGTTTGGTACTTACTCTAGCAACTGTGTGTCACCGTTGCATGTTGCACAATACCACCACAGATGGTTTGATACATTCTGTATCCAATGAAGGAGGTCCTCGCATCCCTTGCCTTGGACTTTCCCAGTAAACTTGCGGTTGATGCCTTTCCCCATGTGCCACATCATGTTGGTGATCGAGCTGAATTGCAAATTACAATTATTTATATTTTTGATCCAAATTCAAGATATTTTCACAACAGCTGTTACCTGTTTTTGCTGTTAGTGTGCAAAAAACAAGTTAGTGAAGATGTGTGCACATGGTATATTATTAAAGATATTTCAACAATATATGATTATTGAGTGATGCCAGTATTTTTATAATACAAACATGGTGTATCTGGTGAGCTCATTGATAACTATATTTGGATCACATAATTACTCCCAGAGATATCCTTCCAAATGCAGATTTTTTTTTATAGAAAATGGCCATCAAATGTGGCATAATGGATACAAAATTACTTGATATTGACACCTTTATTCCATGGATAAGAGTGGTTTAAAGGTATGTAATTGTTGTAAAATGATATATATTCACAGTAAACATAATAATCTCATAATCTGGCATAAAAAACATTTTAGTATTTTTTTCAAAAAAAAACACTCACCTGGGTTGTATCCCCTTAACTAAAATTGAGTGTAACATTATGTAATTTTACTAAATACAAATGAAGCCATTTTAAACGTTTTACAATAGAGTATATAGTGATATTCTTCGTCAAATAAACAGTAGTCACACATAATGATATACGAAGTCCAATTATATAACATCATGACATAAATACATATGATAAATACGAAAATCATTCCAGCCCATGTTAATCCGTTACTGTAATATCGCTCGCGCGACTTGATTGCCGTTAACTTTTGTTATTCGGCTATCTTCTAAAGACTAGTCTAAACTCTTTGTGGTGCAATACAGTACATTCTTGTACTGTTCTGCTTGCCTCCAGCATATCTTGCATCTCAAATGTCAACAAATTTTAATTGGATACCAAGTAACTCAGTACTAACCTTCTTGCGATCGATTTCTCGGCGGCGGCGCGTTTGACCGAAAATATGCGTCGCTTCGACGGCTGAGGTCCGTGACTAAATATCGTAGGCACTGCACCTGGCTTCAAACATCGACGTCGGCAACGTTTTGTCGGATCTTGTGTCATTAACTGACGATATGGATTTCCTTCGAAGCACGTTTCTTCAAAATGATCTGAACATAGTGCGTTGTATTTCGAAGGCATCCAACCAGCCCGTCCACAGTTGTGAATCCACTATTTCACTTCTGGTTGTTTCAAAGGGAAACAAAAAAGACAGCTCATTATCCTTCGCTGTACTATTGTTACAACCGTATGTGTGACATATTGCAAGTCACGTTATCACTGTAAGCTCAACTTATACTAATATAACGAACCGCATCCCATGAACATGAACCAACTACGCGAACTACACAAGACAGTGTGTCGTACTCGGCAAAAATAATGCTGCTCGTTTATTGGTTGCTTTCGGCCAAATGAACGCGTCATCAGTAAGATGGCAGCCTACATGTTATCGCAGATTTCGTTAGAATCTTCCACTTTAAGACTACATTCCGAGTAAACCACTGAACTGAAAATTTTGATTGTAGATGCAAATGGTTAGTTTGTGCTAACTCTTTTAGGTGCTAGACACCACAACGTTGCCTTTTGTTTTCCTTTAATAGTGCCATTAATTAGACAATTGGTCACCTGACATAAGATGATGTCTGACTTTGTTCTGCCCCATTCTGTTCTGTGCTACATCTACTGGAAAGTTGTACCTCACTTCGAGTTTCAAATGGATGTGTGCATCTGATAGCTTTGTGTATCAAAATGCATGGCAGTGCTATTAATAGGGCAAAATGTTAACTGACACAGTAGTGAAGAAGTCTGACTTTGTTCTGCCACATTAGTTCCATGTGGCTTCTGCTGGGAATATGTACATTACCATGTTTCAAATGGATCTGTGCAATCGGTCGATTTGTGCATCCAAATGCACTTCATCCCGTCATTATGTTGCAAAGTAGGAGTACATAATAAAATTTATGCTTTCTTATGCTCATCATGTTTGGATTGTGTTCTACAGCATATTCTTCAAAATGTGTTGAAACAAGTTTGTGTTAAGTGATCTATACTGGGAGTAGTGTATAAAAAGGTGTCGACAAAGTTGCTTTTACAATAATTTTGAAAATTAATAATATAAATGTTCCACAACATTCAAAATGTTTTAGGGATCTCCTTGAGCTAAATACACCAATGATGACTGAAAACAGTGTTTTAAAATATGCGTTTTAAAGTTTTGTAATTTTATAACTATTTCGTACAATGGCCATTTTATTTTTTTATCGAAACAGGAGTTCGACAGAAACAAATCTTTTACTCTAAATGGTGGGCAAAACAAATAATTGTTGCACCCCCAGTACAAAATAAAACATGTTTTTACACTGATGCAATATATTTTGTCAACAAAAATCTTATGCTCTTTAGAGATCTACATTTTTCAAACTAACATTAAACTTTATGCAGATGGGAAAGTACATAACTACCTATCCTATCTTAATACCGTAAATTACATTAGTGATGTATAATGCATTTATACTGGTTATGGAATTAGCAGCTGGATTTATGGTGCAAATAAAATTGTTTCATTATTGAATGTTTCTCGGCTTCTGTAAGTTTCTGTTATCTAAACGTTTCATTAAAACGTCACTTCAATTTGTATAGCCAGATATACCTACTTAAAAAGGAACATGATAGTACCATAGTTTTTATATTCCAACAAAAACAATGCCAATCGTTCAATATGACATCGGCGGCTTCGTGCATGGAGATGTGGTGTTTTTTCTTTTAAATCAATCCGTCTGTCATGAACTGTCGCTATGTTCATTCTCCGTTTATTCAATATATTTTCCTTCTTTTCTTTACTAGATCTGTGACATAAACATCAGGTGGTCCACGTATCGTTTTGATAATTTTATCGGTCACGACTCGTTCGCATGGCAGTGGCTAATCCATATACACACATGTTGCTGACATATTTCTTGCATCTATTAACTCGGCGTAGCTAATCGAAATCTGACGGACAGTTCCGAATATTCATGAGCATGCCTTGTACGGATCGTGATAGTGGGCCCAAAGAAAAAAACTCCGCGTACGCAGAGTTATTTTTTCGATATACTGTCAGGGTCATTAGTGATTAATAAAACATAATTCTAATGAAAGAAAGGCATAGAATTACATGAAATAATCATATTAACTGTATTACCTAATAATTGCGTACATTACAAAGATATAAAAAATTCTCAAAGAATCCCTTTAAGACGAGTCTGATTAATTTGATCATTGCATGTACACGTATTAATCAGGGAGCATGTGTGATCACGTGGGAATTTAGTAATGACAGCAAATCATCAGCCTACTTGGCTACTTGGCTAAAGGGGACCCCAAAGGAAAAGGAAACCTGTCGGCTGTCTGGGAATCAGTTCAATGTTAAGCTATAACTTTAGTAATTATGAAAAAATTATTTTGCCATTTAAAAAGAGTAGATAAAAGAGAATAAAAAATGTTTGGAATGTTTTGTACGCAGAACCCTCGTTGCCATGGTAACAAACAAAATGGCTGCCACAATGCGAATATATATTGATGTGTTATGTTGTCTATATAATCAATAGTACGTTACTTAATTATAGAACTAACATGTTGACGTAATGAGCCTCGTGAAATTGAAGACGAGAATTTATTCCAAGATGGAGGATCACATGTGCTGGCGCCACTGCGCATGCACCAAGTATGGGCGTTGTATGGAGAGCCAAAGTGGTATGAAATCACAACATCTCCCTTCGTTAAATAATAAACAAAAAGTCTTGTAACGATAATTATAATACTATTAATTAAGGTTCATTCGATATGCAAGTGTGCGGTAATATGGCTGTAATTATAGGTCCAATCTATTTGGCGGCTTGCTCACTCGACTGGATCGCCTTGCCTCAACATGTCGCGTGTGGCTGGCTGTCACTGGCGATTCGGGTTGCAGGATCGCACTAGGATGTACAGACACTTGATCATCTGCGACGCCGTCATCTACATCATCGTTCGAGGCTTGTTCTTTCCATGTTTCTTGTGTGTTAATCAAGTGCTGCCGATTGCGTCTGTATGCGGCGCCTTGTTCTGTCAGGATGTTGTACGATCTGGGCGATCTCGCCTTGCTGGTGACCTTGGCCAGGTCCCACGTTTTCCGAGTCGGATTCAGCATTCGCACAGTCTGTTGTGGGGATAGAGGTGCGAGTTCCGTCGCCGTGCGGTCATGGTATGCCTTATATCCATCTTGTCGTTGTTGCAGATATGCATTTACATCTCCATTCGAGCGTGATGAGACTGTAGGTAGATTTGACTTGTATCGTCTTCCATTAAGAAGTTCGCACGGGGGTGGCAGGTTGTGGTCGATTGGGGTTGTCCTGAGGCACAACATCGCCAAATGAGGGTCACTGCCGCTTTCCTTCGCCTTTGTGAACATTTTTTTTACTGTTTAAACTGTCCGTTCTATTAACCCATTCGACTGCGGATACAATGGTGAGCTTGTGACGTGCTCAAACCCGTATCTCGCACTAAACACCCGGAACTCTTCAGAGCTGTATTGCGTACCGTTGTCAGAAACCAGTCTTTCCGGAATTCCATGCTCGTCGAAGATTCCTTTAAGATGATTGATAACAGTGTTAGAGCTGATGTTGCTCAGTTTTCGTACGATCGGGAACTTGCTGTAGCAGTCGGCGATTAGCAGATACTCTGTACCGTTCCAATGGAATAGATCGGTAGCCAGAGTGTGCCAGGCGTGTTTTGGCACGTCGTGTGGGATCAGTGACTGTTTCGTGTTGGCAACTTAATGTTGCTGGCATGGTGCACACGACTTGACCATTTCGTCACCTTTCAGCACCAGCCCGTCTTCAACACTCAGTTCGTCTCGGAAATTCCAGCAGGGCATCAGGTGCGCCGGGCATTGAGCTCTGTTCTCTGGCCAACCGAGTGATATGATTTCACGCAGCGCATATAAGGTGTTGTATTTCGTTGTTTCCTCGCGAATTTCCACGATACGAGTTGGGCTCGCGTTCAGATGCATGTGTACTTCGTGCACATATAGGTCGAGACCTTGGACAGGTCCTGTGTTGCATGGGTTTACCCTGGAGAGTGCATCTGCTAGTTTGACATCACTACCAGGAACGTACTTGATGTTCACGTCGTACTGCTGTATGCGGAGTAGCATACGTGCCAACCTGGGCGGGGCAGCGATCAGATGTTTGCTGTAGATAGACTCCAGCGGTTTGTGGTCTGTGTGCACTTGCACGTGCCGTCCATAGACGTATTGGTGGAACCGCTCAAGTCCAAACACGATGCCCAGCATTTTGCGCTAAATGTTGGAGTAGCGACTTTCTGTTTCGTTGAGCGACTTGCTGGCGAATGCAATGGGGCCATTGTCTTGCAGCAGTGCAGCACCGAGTCCCCTCTTTGAAGCATCCACTTGAATGATGAGCGGCTTAGTACTGTCATAGTATCGGAGCACTTCACTGGAAGATATAGTCTTCTTCATGTCAGAAAACGCAGCATCGTGTTCTGGTCCCCAGTCGTAGGGAACGTCCGTCTTGCACACATCTCTGAGTGGCGCCGACAGTGTAGCTAGATGTGGGGTAAATCTTCCCAGATAGTTCGCCAATCCGAGAATGGTCTGTAGTTCCTTGACATCTGTCGGTGCTGTCATGTTGCATATCGCGGTCACCTTCTCTGGGTCTGGTTCGATGCCCTCTGCACCAATGATGTTTCCAAAGAACGGAATGCGTTTGCACCGGACGACCATCTTCTCATTGAAACGTAAACCGGTGGCTCTTGCTCGTTCCAGTACTGATGTCAGATTCGCATCGTGATCGCTGCCATCTGACTTGTAGCCCACAACGACGATGCCATCCGATATGCCGGTAACTCCGGGTATGTCGCTAAACGTTTCGTCAACCTTTTTTTGGAATACATCTTGGACGCAATTCAGCCCAAATGGCAACTTCATGAATCTGTGTCGCCCGTAAGGTGGTTGAAGGTTGTGTACCACACACGAAGAAAGCTCCTACCAGGAGCTTTCTTCGTCCAGCTTGATGTTCCAGTAGCTACTCCGGGCGTCGAGGATAGTGAAGAACTGTTCCCCATTGAGCTTCGGGAGCACATCGTCGAGCATTGGTGTGAAGTGATGTGGTCTTTTTATTGCCTTGTTCAGGTCTTTTGGGTCCAAGCATAATCGGAGCTTTCCGTTTGGCTTGGTAACACATAAACACGAGTTCACCCAGTCTGTTGGGCGATCAACTTTGGCTATGATGCCCAGTTGGACGAGTGTATCAAGTTCCTCTTTCAGGGGTTCGTGTAGTGCTACTGGCACACGGCGTGGAGAGTGCACTACTGGCGGCACAGTTGGGTCGAGTGTGACGTGGTATTCCCCTTCGAAACACCCAATTCCATCGAACACATCTGCATAGTCGTTCAGTATTCGTTCTTTTGCCGCTTCATCCCCTTTCGGCCGAATAGTGCAGGCGGGCACAGGTGCTGTGGTGTCTGTGTGTCGTTCCGCAGTAGGGCCGATGTTCATGGCGTAGTTCAATGTTACTAGCTTCAGAGCTCTGCATGTCGGAAGACCAATGATAGTAGGTCCACTTGATTTCACAACATTAAACGTGCTTACTACTGATTCGTCTCGATGTGTAACTTGAAGCTTGCATGTGCCATAGTGTGTAACCGTATGTCCTCCGTATGCAGTGATCCGCATGTTAGATGGATGCAGATTCGTGGGAATGCCATCTTGCGTTACGTTGCAGCGTGGAGACATTGTCTTGTAAGTGGTGAGTGGTATGACGTTTCCTTCGGCACCTGTGTCGAGCTTGCAAGTGAGCTGATCTGTGCACTGCGGAGACTGAACTGTTAATTGCACTAGAGCCTGCGTACTTTCGGTGTTCCCAACGTTCCCTGTGTGTTTATTTCAAGCTTGTCGAAGTACAGTTCACTCTGGTTGTCACTGCCCTTCGTGTTTTCGAGGTTGTGTATGCCTTGCTTTTTTGCCATTGCCGGGCGGGTCGGCCTTCGTGCTCTGGCGTCTTTGGCACTGCCATTGCACATCTTTATCCAATGGTTTGCCTTGCCACAGCCACGGCACGTAGACCCGTATGCGGGACATTCTTCGAGGGCGTTTGTATAAAACCGCCCGCATTGTCTTTTACAATGACCACAGTGACCGCTGTCGTACTGTTGTACTGTGCGCCCTGTGTTTTGCTTAGACCTCCCATCCTGTGTTGTGCTGTAGTTGGCTGCACTCTGCCACGGTTTGCGTTGTGCCTGTGGCCTACGGTTGCTCATTGCATGAGTGTTCGATTCGGCTCTAAGGTTTTGTAGTTGCTGTTTTGTAGCTTCTTCCGTTCTGGCTATGTCAATGGCTTCGTCTAATGATAATGTTTCGTCTCGTTGGATGAGTTTTGACTGTACACGCTCCGAGTTAGTGCCAAATATGAGAGTGTCCAGCATGTGTTCATTGGTATCTGCATATTTGCATTCTCGTGCCAAAATGCGTACTGTTTTCATAAATGCATCAACATTTTCCCCATTTTCTTGTTTGATTGATCTCAATTTGAATCTAGCAATTCTGAAGTTGCTTTTTGGGGCCACACATTTTTCGAACCGGTCCCAATACACCGATAGTGTATTTGACTCGGTATCAGATAGGTCCCATGTGCTAGAAACTTCAATGCCTTCCTCCTCAGACCATAGAAGTAGATATTTCACTTTCACAGTTTCAGTTTTTTCAACAAGGGGACCTTCAAACATGAGTTGGCACATGGTCTTGAATGTTTTACTGCCTGTGGTACATTTGTCGACGCCCAGTCCGTTGTTGGTGCGGACAACCCAGCCATTTCCGCCATGATGTCGGTACAGTTGTATGCTTAGCCGTAGGCTTGAATCGTATCTTTATTTATTTTAATGTTCAATGACAATGACCATATTATGGTCTAATAAAGAATGAAATTCCTCCTACCTTGTCTGCTGGCGTTGGCATACAGGGTTTACATTACCGCTCGACGCTAATGATTGCATTCGGATTTCAATGACAATGTTTATACATTGTCTTCGCTTCTGTCAGTTTGGCGTTCGGTCTTGACTCTTGTCGACTTGAGTTGGGTCGCTGCGCTGCCACTGCGACGTCAATCTAAATTCTGTAGGCCTTGTGTTTCGTCCGCGCTGACACCATGATGTGTTATGTTGTCTATATATTCAATAGTACGTTACTTAATTATAGAACTAACATGTTGACGCAATGAGCCTTGTGAAATTGAAGACGAGAATTTATTCCAAGATGGAGGATCACATGTGCTGGCGCCACTGCGCATGCACCAAGTATGGGCGTTGTATGAAGAGCCAAAGTGGTATGAAATCACAACATATATATATATATATACCGGTAAATTATATGCTTTATTTTTAATAAAATAAATTGTCGAAGAAATCGATGTTTTTTCGTATATTAGGTCATATATATAATATATAAATTTCAGTGCCTGTCCTTCCTTCTGTCTGTATGTATGTATGTCTGTCTGTCTGTCTCTCTGTCTGTCTGTCAGTAATCGCGAGAAAAAGTTTTGTTTCCATAATATTGACATTAACATGTAGGGTCTGTGTATCTTCATGCAAGATCAACATTGCGTCATTATATATCAACTATCAGCCGCTAATCGTGCAATGATCGGAGAGGATGGCTTTGCGACGGACTATGCTTGGACAGGGTTACAATAACTATGGATTAAATCATTATCAATTATACATAATGGTATCAACGATATGGGTGGTTGGAAGTATTGTAACATATGGTTGTATAATAATCATGACAAATATCAAGTTGTATCGCCGAGGTAATTTCCCCTGCAGCAGAACTACATATAAGCAAGCCAACGTGTCCATTCTACACATGTGACGTGTGGTATGGTTTGACGACACCAACGCGACACTGCAACATGAACGATGGAAATGTTGCGATTAGCAGAAGACAAACTCGTCCAAGAAACAAGACAGTGCCAGGTGTACTGGTCACGGACATACGATGTGTGTGGATTTGTTCTCAATAACAACACTTCAGTAGACATTGAACTGGATATTGTTTTGTAATCGAGTCAGACAAACCTGGCTGACACATGGTTTTGTAATTATACCGTATAGATAAAAGACAACCCTGTTGCACAATAGTTAGGCAGTACTGTTAGTTGGACATCTAATTCACGATAACTGGGACATTGTGAACTAAACCATTTGGCTTCATTATTATGCTTGCTATTAGTATATTTTACTAATGCAATTCTCTTTTTCATGTTGTTGCTCTTGAGGATATGAAACGTCTGAGGTATCTACATTGGCTTCCTGTCCGATACCATATCATTTTAAAGACGTACTATTAGTTATCAAGCACTTTGTTGTAAGCAATTGGCATATACATATCCATTGCTTACTCCTCTAAGAAATCCTACCCAGCTTCGATCATTTACTTCTGATTTACTTATTTTCATAGAATTAATACCAACATTGAAACTATGGCTTTCTATGTTCCTGCGCCGATACTGGCATTTGTTCCGTCTTCGTGTTAGATCAGATGAACATATTATCCGCCATCATAAAAAACTTGCCTATGTAACATTACATATCCACATTAGCACCGGATACTAATATGCACGATGCAAAATCTATCAAGAGAAAAACAACAACAAAACGAAGACAACGAATCGTTTATTTCCGTACAACATATATTGTCACGAGTCTCCGCGATTTCGTTTTCTCAATCCACAGTCATTAGTTTAAATGAGTCGAATCTTTCGCGGATACAGACGACGGCTGAACAGTTCTGGCATATTCGTCGCGGTCACATCGCCAACTCTGAAATCAAGATTTATCATGCAATCAGTGCGCGTTCTTGTCAATTGCCAAATAATAGCAAAAATGTCCACCCCATTTGGCGCTACGTAAGCTCAGACGCAAAGACTGTTTCTCGCTGTAGAGTAAATGACGTTTGTTATAACTTACTTTTAACACACACACGCACACACGCACACACGCACACACGCACACACGCACACACGCACACACGCACACATACACGCGCGCAGAAAGAAGAAGAAAACACACGTAACATGCGTGAATAATGACATGGTTGTACGTGGCCTATCTCGCTTGTGTTGTTGCGCGTTTGCACTCTTTTGGATCGTCTGTCTCTGTGTTTACTTACGTTACTTGGCGACACACATCTTCAATAAGTTTCCTGCCAGTTTGACCAGAATGCGGTTCTTGCAGCAGTATCGCACCCACTTCGGTCTTTTTATCCATCTGGATACGAAAATAGATTCGCGTTTGTGCATAGTGTGTGTGTGTGTGTGTGTGTACTTCAGTTAATGCGTGCGTGTTACCATAGAACGAAGTTTTCAAACTCGCAATAATAAGTATCGTGATATTTCGAAGCGTAATTTCGTCCATCAACAATTGTAAGCATTTAAAGGAAAACCAAGGGCATCTTTGGGGTATGTGCATCTAAAAGAGTTGACACAAAGTTACCATTAGCAACTACAATCAATAATATTATCCCAGCAGTTTGTTGACGACACAATTTAAATTGCACAGACAGCGCCATTGTGATATAAAGCCTGACATCACCAATGACTACTCTTTACCAATTCGCCAGTGAACTAATTGAGAATGTTACTCTAGGTTGCGTCGCCGATTTAGTTTTGGTGCTGTAACTACTAACATGTTAGGTCCGCATGGTGCTCTGTGTGGCATTGTAACAGTTATTACAAATGTAACTACTAACATGTTAGGTCCGCATGGTGCTCTGTGTGGCATTAGAACAGTTGTTACAAATGTAACCACTAACACGTTAGGTCCGCATGGTGCTCTGTGTGGCATTATAACAGTTGTTACAAATGTAACTACTAACATGTTAGGTCCGCATGGTGCTCTGTGTGGCATTATAACAGTTGTTACAAATGTAACTACTAACATGTTAGGTCCGCATGGTGCTTTGTGTGGCATTGTAACAGTTGTTACAAATCTAACTACTAACATGTTAGGTCCGCATGGTGCTCTGTGTGACATTATAACAGTTGTTACAAATGTAACTACTAACATGTTAGGTCCGCATGGTGCTCTGTGTGGCATTATAACAGTTGTTACAAATGTAACTACTAACATGTTAGGTCCGCATGGTGCTCTGCGTGGCATTATAACAGTTGTTACAAATGTAACTACTAACATGTTAGGTCCGCATGGTGCTCTGTGTGGCATTATAACAGTTGTTACAAATGTAACTACTAACATGTTAGGTCCGCATGGTGCTCTGTGTGGCATTATAACAGTTGTTACAAATGTAACTACTAACATGTTAGGTCCGCATGGTGCTCTGTGTGGCATTATAACAGTTGTTACAAATATAACTCTGCATCGAATGGAATACGATAAACCAACATATGAACTGGCATATTCATAATACATACTGTGCTGCTAACACAAATCCAGTTAGAAGCAACCCCCTTCCGGCACGGGTCCATTCTCTCGACACATATCCAACGAATGCTTTTTAAACGGTTGATGACGTCACTCACTTGTGGCACCAGCGAAAGCGTCGCCACCATCCACAGGGATACTTTATTTTCTTTAAGTTGACCCACTTCAACTTGCGACACGGAGGTTGCGGTAGGGTGGTGTGGCAACCACCGCAAAGCAAGTTTAGCACTGTGGGATATACATTCAATTGATCCATTATTCAATTTTTTTTTAATTCAACATTATTGTAACATGGCAGACAATGTAAAGAATGCCTTATACCAATCGGTTTTATTTTAATGTGGAATACCATTCAAAATACACACTAGATGCATATCAGGGCATCGTAACAATCAAACCTTGCACATTGTATTTATATATATACATACATACATACATACGTACATACATACATACATACATACATGCATACATACATGCAAACATACATACATACGTACGTACGTACGTACGTACGTACGTACGTACGTACGTGCAAACACACACACACACACACACACTGATCGAAACTGTTCACTATCTCGATCAATGTTGACATCAGCAAACATAACTTTAAAAAGAAATATTGTTGACGTACCACCTCTTTTCCCTCGCTCAATCGTTGGTTCTTCCTGGCCCTCAGAAAGCCGTTCATCGACGTTTGCTTCAACGGCTTCCAACTCCCGTCTCACCCGATCCAGCTCATACTCTTCGTTCTTCTCTACTTGTGCTGCCTCATCGTGTTCAGCCTCGCTGTGAACCACAGCCAGGAAGACCAGCAAACAACAGATGACGAAGGCGCATATCGGCCGCATCGTTTAGCCTTCCCAAACGATCAGAGAGAGACTTGGTAGATCAACAAGTGTAATATTGTAGATGATCAATGTTTAATGCAAAAACTATATCCTATGTTATGTTACAACATATCTAAGTAATGTCTTAGTTTTTTCATAGACTAGTCAGACATGATATGTATACTACAATAATATAATTTGACCATAAACTTGTAAAGTGTGTAGCTATACTTCGCCAGTGTAATATGTATGTCAACATGTCAACAACAGAGAAAACGACTAGCTACTTTGCATGCAACACCTCCACAAAGAAACTAGAAATGATATTTCTCTGTAACAAGACCAACCTTCGTGATACGTTTAGAGACGAAGCCTGTTTCGTTGCAGAAGACTTCTGCAGTTGTATAATCAGACCAGGTGACGATGGCAAAAGTTCACTGAAGGTCCATTTATACAAGGAAACACCAACACACGTGACATTTCCGAGAAAGTACATTGGTGAATCGGTGGTATTTCCCATACATTGGTAATTCCAGAGGGATTTCCCGTCTGTAGAATATTGGCAGTTGTCCAATGTTGCCCAATTGATAGCCATGTTTATTATGTAGATATAAATCCGTTATAAACACCATCATTCAGTAGAATCCATACTTACCCTGTTAGTGGTTGATATAGTGGTTTGAGATTGAGGTCTATCTTAGCAAGATTCTATAGACCCTTTGGTCACTTATTGTCATAATAAACATACTAAATATACAGTTCTAAAGATGATTATCAATTTGTAGAATGACGCTAATGACGTTATTTCTTTTTTATACGTATTTGTGGCTCGGATAGCAGACATTTGTGTAGAAATTCACAAGAAGAATTAATAGACCATTCTATTTGCGATGCCAGTACTTTCTACAAAGCAAGGGCCTCATCACCAAAACAACGTATTCTATGATTCGATAATGAAACATAATAGCAGTGAGCTTAAACCATCCGTTCTGTAATTAAAAACATAAAACAACCCATTGATATACTTCATCACAAAAGTATTAAAGTAATAAATCGCAGCGGCTGTCAAAATTTAATGCATTGGTACATTTTGACACGCATAGCCTAACCAATAAACTGGTCATATGACTACATATATAAATAGGTTGTGCGTGCTAAATGATCGTCCTCGTTTAAGCTGGCTCGTGTTCAATCGGCACAGTCAAAAGTATCACGCTGGGCGAGAGACATACCGATGTGTCATCTATGAAACATATGTTAACCGCAGTGAAGAAATACCTATAGTACAACACATCTACGTTTTTATCGACGTTTGATGAAGATGAAAAATGCTCACATCTCAGGCTACCGTTTTGTTCATAAAGTTCAAAGGTATGTTTATATTCTTACTGTGTTCTTAAAACTTTACCCTTGGCATACATGCTTACACAACCCCTCCAACTCCTCGTGGAAGCATTCTGCCTCGCTGTAATCACAACGCGAAAGTTAATTATTTGTATAATCCAAACACTGTTTACATTCCTTCACTACATAATTATTATAGTAAACTTGAAAAGAATTCGAATTTATGTCATCTGTTTATTCCGTTTCTCAGCCAAATTGTAAATACAGCGCGGGTGAAATGCTTGGACACAACACTGACGACATCTGAAAGCCTTAGAGCAATATCACCAATGCTGCTTACGAAAGATATTGTAAATCATTAGGCAGGACCGATGAACTAATAGCAGTGTCCTCGACAAAGGCTCACGTGTCAAGCATTGAAACAACCATCATGCAACAACAGTTAAGATGAACTGGCCATGTAAAGCGCAAGTCTGACACGATATTGTCCAAGCAAGTTTTCTATTCAGAGCAGAGTCGTGGCAAACCATCTAAAGGAAGATAGTATAGTAGTTATAAACACGATCTTAAAACGATGTGACATTTACCAAAACACCTACGAATCTATCGCGTACTAAATGCGGTCGATTACTCAAAACGGCACAGTCATTCAAAGCAAACAGACTAACAACTGTAGCCAAAAAGCTTGAGGCTAGAAAGATTAAAGCCATGAAAAATATATAAAAAACACCCTCACCACATTCTCGTTACTCATGTTCTCACTGTGGCAAGGAGCGTCAAGCACAGTTTGGACCGATATGCTATATACGAATACGCACCATCTGACACCAATAATCCATAGAAAGGACATTTTCGTTACGAGAGATTGCTGCTGATGATATAATATGATATATACCTCATACGACTACATATGTAAATTGGTTGTGAGTGCTAAAGTCAAGTTAACGTTACACGTACTCATGCTCAGTGAGTATAATTAAATGTGTCCTGTATGACTTGTTATTTCTACTTTAGTAACTGCAGAAAGTCAAGACAATGTATCTGCGGCAAAGTGTGCCGATAAAATGTGTCCTAATTTTAAATGGTCGAAAGCACCAGATTATAATATCCGTGAATATGTAAAGAGTAGTGCTGTATATCTGGACAAAGTACTAATTCCAGAATCATTAACATGCGCTAACACTACTTCCTCAAATAGACAGCATATATGTGACATTGATAAACTATTTGATGACATAAGCACTGCACTTCGGGAATCAGTACATGCATAAAACATTGTGTCAAGATTATATTATACCCGGTTGGAACGATTATGTAAAGAAGGCACATACTGAAGCCAGAAATTCCTATATTCTGTGGCGCAATGTGGGAAAACCCACGCATGGCCCACTATGTGAACCTGTGCGAAGAACTAGTTTACATTTTAAATATTTGCCCAAACAGTGTCAATAAAGAGAAGAAACGGCTCGAGCAGATGCCATGGCTAAATCCATGCATATTAAAGATACAGCTTCTTCTGAGTAAAATGTATCCAAAACGTACAAGATAATTATACCTAATGTTTCTACTGTCAACGATGCTAGTAACCTAACCCGTCTTCCATATTCACCATATGGAAAACACATTTTGAATCACTGTTAAATAATATCACTTCAGATGTAAATATGCAAAATGCAAAAGAGCGTACACACAATACTGGGAATGTGTGTATCGTCAATGATATACACATTACACCTTATATATATATATATAAATATATATATATATAATATTATATATATATAAATATATAAATATATATATATATATAAACTTGATGTTTTGTTTACAATATGAACGACAGTGACTGTATATATATATATATATATATATATATATGTACATTATATTTATTAATAACTACAAAAAAACTATGACTAGACCGCCTCGTTTTAATGGCAGATAATATATACGGTTTGACCCCGCATTTGTGGTAAAGAGCATTTAAGTACGAGATTCGCCGAGGATGTCTGATGCCGATGATACACATGTTGTGTACATGTTACCTTTGCAACACTGATCAGTATATCCTTTAATACGTCGTTGTACATCATAGAATATGTTCTCTTCTGTTAAGACAATCGTACGTATTGTACACGTATCTAAACTACCGTATATCTAGTATTCATGAATAGCGTTCAGCTATGTCAATAATTCACAAGTAATAATCTTGTACACGTTAAAACATGTCGGTGCACGGACGCAACATTTCACTGGGCTACGTATATTCAGCACCCACTGCGTAGTAAACATTCTTCTTGACGTCACGCGTACACTTTAGAGACGTATGGCTTTCTTCCGCCAGGTTCTAAATGTCATCAACCTGGGAAAACACAGTATTGTCAGCCATAAATTTTAGACACTTGGTAAAACCCAGCAATGTTTTAAGACGACTCTGATTAATTTGATCATTGCATGTACAGGTATTGGTCAGGGAGCATGTGTGATCACGTGGGAATTTAGTAACGACAGCAAATCATCAGCCTACTTGGCTACTTGGCTAAAGGGGACCCCAAAGGAAAAGGAAACCTGTCGGCTGTCTGGGAATCAGTTCAATGTTAAGCTATAACTTTAGTAATTATGAAAAAATTATTTTGCCATTTAAAAAGAGTAGATAAAAGAGAATAAAAAATGTTTGGAATGTTTTGTACGCAGAACCCTCGTTGCCATGGTAACAAACAAAATGGCTGCCACAATGCGAATATATATTGATGTGTTATGTTGTCTATATAATCAATAGTACGTTACTTAATTATAGAACTATCATGTTGACGTAATGAGCCTCGTGAAATTGAAGACGAGAATTTATTCCAAGATGGAGGATCACATGTGCTGGCGCCACTGCGCATGCACCAAGTATGGGCGTTGTATGGAGAGCCAAAGTGGTATGAAATCACAACATCTCCCTTCGTTAAATAATAAACAAAAGTCTTGTAACGATAACTATAATACTATTAATTAAGGTTCATTCGATATGCAAGTGTGCGGTAATATGGCTGTAATTATAGGTCCAACCTATTTGGCGGCTTGCTCACTCGACTGGATCGCCTTGCCTCAACATGTCGCGTGTGGCAGGATCGCACTGGGATGTACAGACACTTGATCATCTGCGACGCCGTCATCTACATCATCGTTCGAGGCTTGTTCTTTCCATGTTTCTTGTGTATTAATCAAGTGCTGCCGATTGCGTCTGTATGCGGCGCCTTGTTCTGTCAGGATGTTGTACGATCTGGGCGATCTCGCCTTGCTGGTGACCTTGGCCAGGTCCCACGTTTTCCGAGTCGGATTCAGCATTCGCACAGTCTGTTGTGGGGATAGAGGTGCGAGTTCCGTCGCCGTGCGGTCATGGTATGCCTTATATCCATATTGTCGTTGTTGCAGATATGCATTTACATCTCCATTCGAGCGTGATGAGACTGTAGGTAGATTTGACTTGTATCGTCTTCCATTAAGAAGTTCGCACGGGGATGGCAGGTTGTGGTCGATTGGGGTTGTCCTGAGGCACAACATCGCCAAATGAGGGTCACTGCCGCTTTCCTTCGTCTTTGTGAACATTTTTTTTACTGTTTAAACTGTCCGTTCTATTAACCCATTCGACTGCGGATACAATGGTGAGCTTGTGACGTGCTCAAACCCGTATATCGCACTAAAGACCCGGAACTCTTCAGAGCTGTATTGCGTACCGTTGTCAGAAACCAGTCTTTCCGGAATTCCATGCTCGTCGAAGATTCCTTTAAGATGATTGATAACAGTGTTAGAGCTGATGTTGCTCAGTTTTCGTACGATCGGGAACTTGCTGTAGCAGTCGGCGATTAGCAGATACTCTGTACCGTTCCAATGGAATAGATCGGTAGCCAGAGTGTGCCAGGCGTGTTTTGGCACGTCGTGTGGGATCAGTGACTGTTTCGTGTTGGCAACTTAATGTTGCTGGCATGGTGCACACGACTTGACCATTTCGTCACCTTTCAGCACCAGCCCGTCTTCAACACTCAGTTCGTCTCGGAAATTCCAGCAGGGCATCAGGTGCGCCGGGCATTGAGCTCTGTTCTCTGGCCAACCGAGTGATATGATTTCACGCAGCGCATATAAGGTGTTGTATTTCGTTGTTTCCTCGCGAATTTCCACGATACGAGTTGGGCTCGCGTTCAGATGCATGTGTACTTCGTGCACATATAGGTCGAGACCTTGGACAGGTCCTGTGTTGCATGGGTTTACCCTGGAGAGTGCATCTGCTAGTTTGACATCACTACCAGGAACGTACTTGATGTTCACGTCGTACTGCTGTATGCGGAGTAGCATACGTGCCAACCTGGGCGGGGCAGCGATCAGATGTTTGCTGTAGATAGACTCCAGCGGTTTGTGGTCTGTGTGCACTTGCACGTGCCGTCCATAGACGTATTGGTGGAACCGCTCAAGTCCAAACACGATGCCCAGCATTTTGCGCTAAATGTTGGAGTAGCGACTTTCTGTTTCGTTGAGCGACTTGCTGGCGAATGCAATGGGGCCATTGTCTTGCAGCAGTGCAGCACCGAGTCCCCTCTTTGAAGCATCCACTTGAATGATGAGCGGCTTAGTACTGTCATAGTATCGGAGCACTTCACTGGAAGATATAGTCTTCTTCATGTCAGAAAACGCAGCATCGTGTTCTGGTCCCCAGTCGTAGGGAACGTCCGTCTTGCACACATCTCTGAGTGGCGCCGACAGTGTAGCTAGATGTGGGGTAAATCTTCCCAGATAGTTCGCCAATCCGAGAATGGTCTGTAGTTCCTTGACATCTGTCGGTGCTGTCATGTTGCATATCGCGGTCACCTTCTCTGGGTCTGGTTCGATGCCCTCTGCACCAATGATGTTTCCAAAGAACGGAATGCGTTTGCACCGGACGACCATCTTCTCATTGAAACGTAAACCGGTGGCTCTTGCTCGTTCCAGTACTGATGTCAGATTCGCATCGTGATCGCTGCCATCTGACTTGTAGCCCACAACGACGATGCCATCCGATATGCCGGTAACTCCGGGTATGTCGCTAAACGTTTCGTCAACCTTTTTTTGGAATACATCTTGGACGCAATTCAGCCCAAATGGCAACTTCATGAATCTGTGTCGCCCGTAAGGTGGTTGAAGGTTGTGTACCACACACGAAGAAAGCTCCTACCAGGAGCTTTCTTCGTCCAGCTTGATGTTCCAGTACCCACTCCGGGCGTCGAGGATAGTGAAGAACTGTGCCCCATTGAGCTTCGGGAGCACATCGTCGAGCATTGGTGTGAAGTGATGTGGTCTTTTTATTGCCTTGTTCAGGTCTTTTGGGTCCAAGCATAATCGAAGCTTTCCGTTTGGCTTGGTAACACATAAACACGAGTTCACCCAGTCTGTTGGGCGAACAACTTTGGCTATGATGCCCAGTTGGACGAGTGTATCAAGTTCCTCTTTCAGGGGTTCGTGTAGTGCTACTGGCACACGGCGTGGAGAGTGCACTACTGGCGGCACAGTTGGGTCGAGTGTGACGTGGTATTCCCCTTCGAAACACCCAATTCCATCGAACACATCTGCATAGTCGTTCAGTATTCGTTCTTTTGCCGCTTCATCCCCTTTCGGCCGAATAGTGCAGGCGGGCACAGGTGCTGTGGTGTCTGTGTGTCGTTCCGCAGTAGGGCCGATGTTCATGGCGTAGTTCAATGTTACTAGCTTCAGAGCTCTGCATGTCGGAAGACCAATGATAGTAGGTCCACTTGATTTCACAACATTAAACGTGCTTACTACTGATTCGTCTCGATGTGTAACTTGAAGCTTGCATGTGCCATAGTGTGTAACCGTATGTCCTCCGTATGCAGTGATCCGCATGTTAGATGGATGCAGATTCGTGGGAATGCCATCTTGCGTTACGTTGCAGCGTGGAGACATTGTCTTGTAAGTGGTGAGTGGTATGACGTTTCCTTCGGCACCTGTGTCGAGCTTGCAAGTGAGCTGATCTGTGCACTGCGGAGACTGAACTGTTAATTGCACTAGAGCCTGCGTACTTTCGGTGTTCCCAACGTTCCCTGTGTGTTTATTTCAAGCTTGTCGAAGTACAGTTCACTCTGGTTGTCACTGCCCTTCGTGTTTTCGAGGTTGTGTGTGCCTTGCTTTTTTGCCATTGCCGGGCGGGTCGGCCTTCGTGCTCTGGCGTCTTTGGCACTGCCATTGCACATCTTTATCCAATGGTTTGCCTTGCCACAGCCACGGCACGTAGACCCGTATGCGGGACATTCTTCGAGGGCGTTTGTATAAAACCGCCCGCATTGTCTTTTACAATGACCACAGTGACCGCTGTCGTACTGTTGTACTGTGCGCCCTGTGTTTTGCTTAGACCTCCCATCCTGTGTTGTGCTGTAGTTGGCTGCACTCTGCCACGGTTTGCGTTGTGCCTGTGGTCTACGGTTGCTCATTGCATGAGTGTTCGATTCGGCTCTAAGGTTTTGTAGTTGCTGTTTTGTAGCTTCTTCCATTCTGGCTATGTCAATGGCTTCGTCTAATGATAATGTTTCGTCTCGTTGGATGAGTTTTGACTGTACACGCTCCGAGTTAGTGCCAAATATGAGAGTGTCCAGCATGTGTTCATTGGTATCTGCATATTTGCATTCTCGTGCCAAAATGCGTACTGTTTTCATAAATGCATCAACATTTTCCCCATTTTCTTGTTTGATTGATCTCAATTTGAATCTAGCAATTCTGAAGTTGCTTTTTGGGGCCACGCATTTTTCGAACCGGTCCCAATACACCGATAGTGTATTTGACTCGGTATCAGATAGGTCCCATGTGCTAGAAACTTCAATGCCTTCCTCCTCAGACCATAGAAGTAGTTATTTCACTTTCACAGTTTCAGTTTTTTCAACAAGGGGACCTTCAAACATGAG
>JAHLWY010000382.1:40000-98151 GCA_020002185.1 Paraescarpia echinospica | reverse complement strand
GCCTGCACAATGTAGCACCAACACATGCAGTTTCAAGGCTGTTGGAAGTAAAATGTTGGGTTCATGGTGTTCTGGAAGGTAGATTGAAATTATTGTAAAGGTACGATATATGTTACACAATCATACATTTCATAGGAGTCAGTAGGGGTTGCGGGGGCTAAACCCACAAATATTTCGAGTGGATGGTTAAGCATCACCTCCATTATTTTGTGAATTTGAAAATATCTCCAGGCTTCGAAAGTAATGCACGACAGCAGTTCGTGCAGAAGTTCCGGCTCAGACCCCGACATACAACTCGTTCCGACTTATATGCATTTACTTGCTGTTCTTCTACTAGACTAAATACGTTGACGGTTTGTCCGTCAACTGTCGTTTAATAGCCCGAAACATTGTAGCAATTTGTATTTCAAGCCACGAAATTTTAGAAATATCTGTCAACAGTCAGAAAGATATAGTAAAATAATAGTCGCTGTTGCCTCTCATGATCATTTATTGTAGAGCCTAACGTCCCTACCATTGATTTGTTTGGTTCCTAAGGTATTTACACACACAACATGACAGGCCTTGCAGAGCCAGACGTCCCTACCGTCGATGTGTTTGGTACCCACGGTCTTTACACACACGAAATGATAAGTATTGCTAATAACTATGAATTATAATGACTATTAACCGGTAACTGATCCTGGGTAACGGATATACGACGTTCCTTTAAATGTTCGGGTGCTTCAAAGACTGATTTAATCAATATTTCTACTCTCAATTATGTTACAACATTGGAACGTAAATTTGTTCTACGAAATGACTACTATACAGCATCACGTTTGTAAAATCATGGAAATTCATTTTAATTATATAAGTATTTTAATTGTGAGTTTAATTTTTGAAATTATACATGGATAATATTAAAAACAGCAAAATAAAAAAATATATATATTCACATTAAAGTCACATTGATGTTCATAATATGCAATAGTTTTTGTCCATTTTTGATTATGACACTTATTAATAATCTTAAAAAAAGAAATGTGTCCTCTTCAAAGCACACAACTAAACAAAATCCTAAATTAAGAAAAGGAAACAGCTTTATTGGTGTTACTATGTAATTTATTCTGCTGTTTTCACTATATATTTTAGATAAAATATGGATAGTACATGGCTGTGAAATAGAAAGTTGTACTATATTATGAACTAATTAATGTTGGATTCAAGAAACAATCTAAATACCATAAACATAACATATTCCACTAATTCCGATATCCCAAAGCAACAGTAAGGATTATATGATTTATACAATGTATGTGATGTGGTAGTAAATTCTGATATAAGCTTATTGTAAGCGCGTGCGATGAATATATCACTTAAATGTGTCTTTTACGCGTGTACAGATCGTACGATGTGCAGGCGATGCTTTAATTGGCTACGTGTTGCCACAAAAACAATTAGTGCGTTGCGCTGCGAACCTATAGATGTGGCATGGTAGAGCGCACTGGCAGAGTGTCTAGCAAATCGGATTCTCAATCGAGAGAACTCGAGTTTGAAACCTGTTTTGTCACATCGAACCTTGCACACGTTCGTTAATTCTACGTTGCTTCAGTCCACACAGATGCATGAATGAGTACCTGGCTGTATACATCGGTGGGTGTATGTGTACAAATATTATTCGCGCATTAATTGCAGCGTGGCTGAATGCTTCCCAGAGAAGTCGAAATGGTGCTCGATTGAACAGCTCTGCCAGGGAGTAAAGTGTAAAGCGCTCTGAGAAGTCTGAGAAGATTGGATACTGCGCTATCTAAGAATTTACCTTGATGACACTTTAAGTAAATAACTTAGCTCGACTATGGTTAGACACCCGAACCACACCGGATTCTACCCAACATGTGTCTGCCCAAAGAGCTCCCTGGCACAGGTTACATAAATTTGTGCTTAAATAAGCGCAATCGAAAATTGCATGTTCGCATAGGCTCGCATGAGAATGACATTTGTTATGTTACCTTGTTCCCCAGCATCAATAAAATCAACCTTAAATGGGAACTGAAACACAGCTGTTGTATGCTAAATATTTTGAATATATACTACCTATGTATACATTAATGTTGCCAGAAACCTACTTATTTATATGACAAACTGAAAAAGAACGATATTGTTTCGATGCCTAAATCGACAAGATAGAACCCTCCGTATGGCAATCTTTGTTCTATGTAAATTGGTTTGAGTCGCTCATTTCTAATCAGCGTAATTTTGTTATTCTTTATGAGTTTCTTGATTAATAGGGATTAATGTGCGAAAACAAAAATATGGTGCTTTATTATACACGGTAGGCGTTATATATGTCAACAAATCATTTGTATGCGTGTTCGAAATAAAATATAAATTAAATTAAATTACAACGATTTATAACCAATGAAAGTATTTTAAATACCACACTTCCCGTTCCTCATTAATATTCTTGAAGTAATGACGCGTAAATTCGCACGCTCTCCGTCGTCGACGAAGCGGTTATTATTCTGCAGGGAGATATGTGGGTGGGCATTTTCGTACCAAAATTGAATGTTAAATATAATAATATAAAGTTACGCGTTTTTCTAAGTCATGTTAGTACGTTAACAGTGTATTTACTTGCAAGTGTGGTCACGTTATTTTGAAGAGTGTTTTCCTGTTAAAATGTTACACTTTGCTTCTTGCTTTTAGTGCTTCCTACAAGGTATTAACGACAAGCTCTTGGCCACCCTTTTCAAAACAACACCATTCACGCCTGTACAGACGTATTTGAAAATGTTATAGTCTTCTATTATGCTACGTGTGTCAGACAGCCAGTTGTAGTCAACATAATAAATGAAGTTCTCAAGTTCATAATTACGTTATTTCATGCTATTTTCATTCATGAGTTGTTACTTATGTTGGTGTTTATTCTGTATTTTGCAACAATGTTATTAGTTTACAAGATTGTAAACCTTATTTTTCATGTAATTTTGTTCTACGATTCAAAACTAAACACTACAAGACAATTGATAGCACTTAGAAAATTGTTTGCATATTATTTTATCATGCGGCTGAAACCATTATATTTACATACTAGGTTAATAATAAAACTAAGTAATATAATATAGCAGTCAGCAATATAATTAAGTAGAGCTTACAATACACTTTTACATAATACTAATACATGGACAAATCCAGTCTTGTTTATTGTTACATCCTAATATGAACACTGAAGGGACGAAATAATGTTGATGAAAAAGCAAGCACTTATCAGTATGGCGTCTACTTGCTCATGTTCTTCATCTACGAAGTCCACATCGTCTGAATGTTCTCACTCTAGTGGCATGCCTAGGGCCGAAATGGGTGGGTCAGGCCTAGTTTGGTACACTGAAACACTGTACAATAAAAAAAAATTGGCATACCCATGCGTAGCTCTCTGTCCCCCATTGTCGCCAACCTCTTCATAGAATACAATATACAATACAACCATGTCAAAAAATAATACATATATATAACCTTATGGTAAACATGGTATAATGTTTGCTAAATACAACAAAAATAGGGTCAGGAGACTCCTTTAAGACTAATGTAGTCGCTATCGATGAGCCACCTTTTGAAATAAAACTTCAATTGAATCAATACATCACCTAATCAAATTCTTCCAGAAAAAGTCGAAGAAAAAAAACATAATACAGCTGTATGTAAGCATGTGTGTAGTGTGAACAAGCTTACATGATTATTGTGTTTGTTGTTTAGGCACTGTTTTGTACCTGTCAAGTTGACAGGTGGTTGTCGGTTCTTAATTTTGCATACATATATATAGCAATTCTGTCTTGTGCATGTTACTTGCTAGTTTTATAAAAAGATAAGTTTAACATACTTAGCAAATCATTGTGAACTGTGTGTACTAAGCTTTTCTTTGACTATATCAAGAATGTTATTTCGTAAAAGTGGCAAATTATGCCTAAGACATTTCTTAGCAAATACATGTATAATTTTATAAGTGTATATTTTATTCCTGACTCTTGTATCATGATTATGTACTCCATAGTTAAACGTTATCCTCCAGTTTTGTAAATAAACTGGTAAGCCATTGTGTAAATATTTATAGTAAAATGTTAATTGTTGTAATTTAAGGATGTCATCTAATTTTAACAAGTTGAGTTTTTTGTGTGAAATGGGTCTGTGTGGGCCGTATAATTACTTAAGGTAATAATTCTTAGGGCTTTTTGAAGTTTTATTATTACGTTTGATTGAAAGCCCCACGCCATTATGCCATAATTAATGTGTGGCACTATTAAATAATTATATAATATTATTTTAATATGAAGAGGTAACACATGTTTCAATTTATTTAAAATGCAATTTTTTTAGAACAAGCATTTAATTTTTTTTCAATGTTCTTTTTTTAAGTTTAGATTTGTATCTATAATTAAACCCCCCAAACAAATTATTTTACTTTTTCAATATTTACATTGTCTATCTTCAGAGTAAGTGTCTGTATATTTTTCTTTGCTTTTGAAATGTCATGTATTTAGATTTTGCTATGTTTATCGATCATTTATATATTTTGAGCCATTCCTTTATTTTAAAGAGAACTTCTTTTATTAAAGTTTATACATTTTCGTGATATGTGTTTTCGCTGAAAGTGTTTAGTGTACTTGATAGAGTTGTATCATTAGCATAAATTGTGATAAATGTTCCTCTTCTAGAGCAGTGTCCATAAGCATAAAATATGGTTGATGATAAGAATTTTTTTAAATTAATATTCGTGCTGTACTTTGCAAAATATGCTTTGTTAAATTACAAATAAAATTATCAATAAGTGTACCACTATATGTTGTAAACCTTGTAGGAAGAGTAATTTGGGGAAAGAGACTAAATTAAGTAAACATGTCAAAGAAAGTGCTACAGTGTTATTGCTCGTTGATTTTTACCATATTTATATTGTAGTCCCCTGCAAGAATAAGGTTGCTGTTTTGGTGATGTTGCATAGATGATATGACCATTGTAAATTCATTTATAAATTCGTTATAGTTTTCAGTTAAAGGCCTTGGAGTTCGGTATATATTTCCTATAGTGACTGTCTGTGATAGGCCACCTCCATTTACTTGTATTGTTTGTCCCTCCCATTGTTCATACGTATTAAATTTCATCTTTACTTCATAAACAAAATGTTTATATATATATATATATATATATTAATAATCTCCCTTTAGTGCTGCAACTTTTTCCGTGGGATATACAGTCATAGCCATTTAATTGAATTAGTGATAAGTCATCATTATCACATAGCCAGCTCTCTTTGAGACATATTATGCTAAATTTGTCAAATGTTGGATGATTCAGCATAAATTTAAGCTAAATGACGGCAAGACTGAATTCATGTTGACAGGCTTGATGCCAGACCAAATTCCTTAAGATGAAAGGACTGATTCCTTTCATCTTAAGAAATTTGGTATGCCATCAAGCCTGACCCGAGCGGTGGAGGCGAGCGCTCTTTCGACTTCAAGACAGAAGTGTTATTGACATCAACATTTTGCAACGTTATGTACCCGAAATGACTTGGAATGTAGGAATAAACACATTAATGATTGGGGCATAAATTCCTGGTAAATATGTAAGCATAACGCAGAAAATGAGGTGGTTTCGGATTTTACAGAATTCCGCGATCGTCTTAAATAAAATACTCTCACAACTGATGTTGGCGCGACTTGCACCATTACGCGGGAACTTGACCGTTGCCATAATCGATGTGCCGTTCATTAATTTAGCTGATCGTTTATATATAAATCATATTGATTTTTATGAATGCATACACAATATACATGACGCTGGAAGTTTCCCTTCTAAGAATAGTAACACAAAATAACCTAAATACGTGTCTTACTATATTAAATATTAGGTATTTATCCCCCAGATCAACGTGGTGAACCGTTGTCAAGGAAAGTGACCACGTTATATAATTCTACTTTTAGAATGCGCTACACCGAGTAACATCTACTTCGCTATACTGAAAGCCAGCGTGTCGTAATAATCACGTGTTTTCGACGTCATAGCGGCCGCTTAGACGTCGTAATGTAATAGTAAGTCATAAAGTTACGTTATTTGCGTTAAACGGAATACAAACACCTATTGCTTGAATTCATATGTTATGACATTCTGCTGTATATATGTATGTCCGCCAAGCCAAAAAATACAATGAATTATAAAGTCCACATTTTACGATGTGCTTCCGGACATTTTCAAATATGGATATTTTTGGCGCGCTTTTCCGGATGCCGAGATGTGACGTCACATATGACATGTACTCGCATCAGAGCATGTTTACAAGGAGAGCTTTCGGGTCGAAACGAGCGTCATAATTAGTTATTGTGCGATATTCCGATGTAATACAAACACTAGTCATCACAGAGGAACAAGCAGTTATCTTACGGTTCCACGTGAATCAAATTGATCCAAAACAAGTATTTCAGCTCAATGCTTACCACAGAAGATATAACTTCACTGCCATTACCAGTTGAACAATTTTAGGGGGATGAATCAAAATAATTACGGCAGTTGTTTGATATTTCTGAAATTATATCAAAGAAAATTAAGATGATGAAAGAAAACAAATCACCTAAATTTGACAGAATACCACCAAAACTGCTTAGGAAATTGTATATGAAATCAGTTCATCACTTGCTATATTATGTAACTGTCACTTATAGAGGGAATTGTTCCACAAGAATGGAAAGAAGTAAAAATTACTTCATTATTTAAAAAGGGATCGAGGAGCAAAACAGACAATTTCAGACCAGTGAGCTTAACATCAGTTTCATGCAAATTATTAGAAACGCTTATTAGAGACTATATGGTAAAATTCCTTGTAAAACACAAATTAATAACTTATTCTCAACATGGGTTCCTAATAGGTAGATATTGTCTAACCAATCCCTTACGGTTTTTTTAGAAGAAATTACAAAGTGGATAAATGATGGGTCTCCAGTGGATGTTGTTTACTTAGATTTTCAGAATGCAATTAATAAAGTATCGCATCAAAGATTGCTACTTAAACTAAAAGTCCGTGGTATAGGGGGTGGTGTGAGCAGTTGGATACAAACATGGTTGACAGACAGAAGACAGAGAGTAATAGTAGAGGGGGAGATTTCAAATTGGAATCCAGTTTTGAGTGGAGTGCCACAGGGGTCGGTGTTGGAACCTATATTATTCTTGATATATAGAAATGATTTGGATGATGATGTATCATGCAAAGTACTGAAATTCGCAGACTATAAAAAGTGTTCAGAACAGTTAAAACAGATGCAGATAAACACATTTTACAGGATGATCTAGCCAAATTGGTCAAATGGTCTGAAAAATGGCAAATGCTATTCTATATAAACAAAGAATATGTAATGGGGGATACTATATCAGGTAAGACTGTAAAAGAAAAGGACTTCTGAGTAACAGTTAATGGTAGAATGAAAGTTTTGGAGCAGTGTAAAAATGCTGCTTCAAAAGGTAACCAAATACTAGGGCTGATTAGGTGAAGTATCACATATAAGGACTGTACCACTATACAAAGCAATCGTTAGGCCACATTTGGAATATTGGATACAGGTGTGGAGACCATATCATAAGAAGGACATAAATAAGCTAAAGAGAGTGCAACGAAGCGCAACTAAGCAGATCCCTAAACTGAAAGATCTTGTTTATGAAAGACGCCTATTAGAATGTGGGTTGATAACGCTAGAGACTAGGAGATTAGAGGAGACCAAATATAAGTTTTTAAGATATTGAATGGTTATGAAGATATTGATAAACAATATTTTCTTCAAACTGAAAGAAGGCAGTATAACCAGAGGGCACAACGCAGCATTAGTCAAGGAACAGTGTAGGTTGGATATGAGAAAGTACTCATTCTCTCAGAGGACAATGAATGACTGGAACAAATTATCTGATGATTGTGTTAATGCTAGCAGTGTGAATATGTTCCAAAAATAAAATTAACAGCTATCTGGCGAGGGCGGATTATACGCAGGTCAAAATTGTTGGACTATCGATAAGTCAAAGGCTTCATTGTCCGCATGCCGTCTGGAGCTTATAGGTCTGGACGGCAATCTTGTTCAATCTTGTTAAATCTTATTAAAAGATAATATAATAATATTACATAATATAATATAATAATTATACCAATTGCAATCCACAGGAGATAATCTACGCCACTAAACATACATGCCAAACATATATTGTATCCAGTTACATAAAATAACGTGTATAATTTAATAATATCACTCGAATATCGATAAATTAAGAAGGAGGAGTTGTACAAAGTATTATAACAACTTAAATCAGCCTACGAAATTCCGGTAGACGGGTTGGTTTCGTCTCATTTGTTTTACAATCGGGCGACGCCGATTCAAACCTAACACCGAACCATTGATTTTACAGACACTTTTTTGTTTATGTTTTCACGAAATAATATAAACCAAATATTTGTTATACTGTGATGCACAGTTTGAAAATATGTTTTTATTTATGTAGTAATTATTTATTTACATAGCACAAACAAAATATTTTATTTATAAACAATCCAACTTTTATGCAAGCAACAACACGGAGACAAATATAGATATGAAAAAGGCCAAATGGATGACGTTTGTTTATTATGGGTAACCAGTGTATAAGCCTTTTTGGCACACTGTAATATTTAAATAAAAGAAATGTGGACTCTACAACCCAATGCCAGGCCTGTGACTGAGCCCATACTAGTCTCCTGAACATCAGGCTGTTAGAGCCCACATTTCAACATATAAAGCAGCAGCGGTATTCCTAGAACAATTGAAAGGAATGACATGCAATCACAGCAGAGCTTGTTATGTGTAGAGTTAATTTTAAAGCCAACATGATTAACTAAGCCAACATGATTAACTAAAAAGTGCCTTTCTGAATACCACGCTATCTGCTGCCAAAAACACTAAATCTAAAATTATACTAATACCAAATGTGGGGGTATTTCTCCCCGATATATACAATTCCATACTATTCCTAAATCGAAAGTGGAAAAGGCATGCAACATCTCTTGCAATAAAACCCTGTGAACACATCCGGTGCAAACCCTATGCTCACAATCAACTATAAATGTGGGGAAAGCATCGAGACCAGCAACCCCTTTCCAATAACGATGCACAAATCATGACTATACATCAAACATTCCTGGACGAAAAGTAGGGAGGCGGGTGGGTCAAATTAGACAAACGTCTGCCCCTTTATGCTTTCGCAAACGAAGTGCTGGATCAGCTTAGGATTCTCCTGAGGGACGAGCGCCAGTGTGCGCTGATTGGTTGATTTGATTCTCCCCACGGGAGTAATTAACACGTCCTTACATAAATTAGCCTCCTCTAATGGGAGGCCTCCGTGTGCCGTTGTCTTGCACAAAGTCCAGTATGCAAATCGGCTGTGCCAGATGTGCACACCATCATTTATGCAAGCAACAACACGGAGACAAATTTAGATATGAAAAAGGCCAAATGGATGACGTTTGTTTATTATGGGTAACCAGTGTATAAGCCTTTTTGGCACACTGTAATATTTAAATAAAAGAAATGTGGACTCTACAACCCAATGCCAGGCCTGTGACTGAGCCCATACTAGTCTCCTAAACATCAGGCTGTTAGAGCCCACATTTCAACATATAAAGCAGCAGCGGTATTCCTAGAACAATTGAAAGGAATGACATGTATTCACAGCAGAGCTTATTATGTGTAGAGTTAATTTTAAAGCCAACATGATTAATTAAGCCAACATGATTAACTAAAAAGTGCCTTTCTGAATACCACGCTATCTGCTGCCAAAAACACTAAATCTACAATTATACTAATACCAAATGTGGGGGTATTTCGCCACAGGTCACCGAACATGTGACCCCCCACATAAACAAACCAGGCCTAACCGAAACCATATTATCCTTTTAAGCTATTATGATGTACTTCTTAAAAGCATCTGATGTCCTTCTGCCTGCCGCTCTTATCTGCGCGTCAGATTCACTCGGCAATGCTGCCGCGGTAGCTGCCCCAATGTGGAAGCTGTGGCCCTTAAAGGCACTAGTTTGATATCCACAGAAACCCAGCAATCGCTTTAAAGACACATCAAATTCACTGCGTAGCATTGGGGAGCCATCCGCATAGGCAATTAAAGATGATTGTATCTGACCTCTACCTGACTGAAACTCTCTCATAAAGGAAGCAAGGTATATGGGTGAACCAGGGATGCACTCACCTCTCACCTGGAGGGACTGCGGACCCTGCCGCGTGCTATGTTTGAAACGACGGAAGGAAATTTATATTAGATCTCCTGACATTAACACGTCACCCAACTGCAAACATCCCCCTACCTGACTCCTTGATCGCGGTACCATTTCTTCCACTCGCAAATAAGCCTTGAAAGCTAGCACCATCATGGCACGGAGCATTAGACATTTATAACGTGATGTAAACACGGTGGGCAATGCAAGCACAAGACGAGTGAGAACAGGCAGAGTGACAGGCAGACGGACATCAGGGACAGATCCAAGATTACGAGCATCTGCCAAGGCCTTGGCTACAATAAAACACTTAGATGGGTCATCAAAACCATGAATCTTGTGAAAATAAGCAACGGCTGACACAATTGACACAATGGATGCTGGGGCAGCTCCACTAGAATGCAGATGTGCTGTAAAGAGTAAGATTGTCGACACTGAAGCCGGCAGCTGCGAAGATAAACCAAGCGAAGCATTAAACAAAACAAACTTATTCCAAGACCGTTCATAATGAGCACGTGACGACGGCGCTATAGAAGCCTGCAGTAGCTGTTACATGGAAATTTGAAATCAAATGTAGCATTTAGTTTTTATATATCTCTGTGTTGCGTTGTTCTTGACTGTCTGACATAAGACACACATACAAAAAACAGGAACAGCGCAAGAGGTCTCGGTGACACCTTTTATAAAATGTCGAGAAGATCTTTTAAACCATACTTTGAAAACAAGAGGTGACTAACAACACTGAATAAAGCGTGAAGTTTCGACAGCTGTAATAGCTTGAAACTTGACGTAGAATGTATTGGCATTGTCGGAATAAATAGACAGGTGTGTCTTGTGAATTTGCGATGTCTGGATCCAAATTACCTTTTTATTCTTACTGTACATTAGCACTAGTAACAGTGGAGTCCTGTTTCGTCTGTCTGACGTCACCGGCCGGTTAGTTCAGTTGGTTAGTGTCGTGCTAATAACGCGAATGTCGTCGGATCCATCACCATATCGGCCGTCAAGACTTTTAAAAACTATAGTAGATCATTACTCCATAAAATGACCAGTATTATGTCATGCTAATAGGACAAAAACGTAGTTTTGAAAGTACACGTGGCGTTGAGATCGCGAATCAACGCCAAAAACCGGTTTAAAGTTGAATCAGTTCAATTTGGCTGCGTGAACATGGCATTTGTTCTTTATACAACCACATTTGTAAACATGTGTTAGAACCGTGGGTGTATCTGTAATTATGTACTCCATAATATTATATGAGTATAAACGTGCATGATAATGTGAACCTGACGGACATTCCGTCTTATATTTCGTGGAAATCATTGTATAGACCTAAATGATTTTCTTTCCGACAAAAAAAACCATAAAACAAACTTTTGCGCGAACGGTAGGCATCTGCAGGAAAGATTGGCTGACCATGCTGAGTTCAACATTTGTTCAAGTGAGGGTATAGACAAAATGACGGGTTTCAAAATATCGTCCTAAGATGTATTAATACACATTGTCCTAGTGTACATATATTTAAAATGTCAAATATTTCATCCAGTGGATAATTTGTTTAATTTGTTTCTGTCAATAACAAGTAATTTCATATATGCGGTTAGTGACTCATATATTATGTAATAATGCGATTTGTACAGTTTAAAACGCCAGCTTCCGGCTTCCGTGACTAAAACATCCCGATAACGTCACGCGCTTACTTTCACCCTACGTAGACGGCCACCTGGAGTTTATATCCCAACTTCGGGGAACGTTATGATAAGTTCAACGGTGTATTCATATTCGGTGGGAAATGGGAGGGAGGTGGGATGAAGGTACTGGGAGGAGGCGGAGGGGAGAGGTTATTGTACGGGTCTGGACAGACGCGTTAATGGGGTTACGCAGCCGTGTGTTAGAACCAGGCACGGTGGTGATGGTGGGCTCGTACTAAAGCGAGACCCGTCGCCAGTAGTTTGGAAATGGTTATTTCGCAGGCTGATGGATTGTTTGTTTGTTTATTATTGTTGTTGTTGTTGTTGGTTGTGGTGGTGGTGATGGGTGTGATGTGTATATGTGCGTGCGTGCGTGAGTGTGTGTGTGCTACACACAAACAGTCAGAAAAACAGACAGAGCGTCAGACAGAGACAGAAAAGTATTCGTACGTATTGCATAATATTTATTAACTCCGTGGGAAGCCTTCAAACTCGTATAATAAACCCCCGCTTATCTGGATCGGAAGATAATTGGTGGTTATTCCCGCTCCAGATAAAACACATGCATTAACCGCACGTATATATGTTCCTGGTTATCCGTCCCTTCACAACGGGATAAATAGTAGCCTATAATGAAAGATGTATAGCTGCAGTATCTCACTGGCTCCCGGTGCAGAACGCTCAAAATATTACCCCGCTGAAAACACTACGGTATTGTTTTAGCGAACTTTCAAAACACTGCCTTAATGTTTTAAGCGTATCCTCAATTTCAAAACACTACCCCCAGTATAATTGTACCTTCTAGTTACAACAGTCACCTTAGATAATCATCCTGTACACTAGGGGCAAGTTGGCGCCAATTAGGCAACGGAAATAAATAGTTAGTGTGAAATTACATAAAATATTAATTATATTTAATGTCATTATTATAATTTGTTATGGTTTGAGTTAATTGTGGTTGGGGTTAAGGTTAGTTATTAACGTTGTCGTTGGATCCATTCATACGACGGGAATAAATAGTTAGTATGTTAATCAGACGGCGGGAATATAGGATCATCTATTAGGGAAACATAATGATGGACCAGCCTTTATTATGTTATGTAGCATAGTCGTTATAACAAATCAGATTGGTGATAATAAATAGTTAATGTTAAATATCCTTATTAATTAGATTAAAGTAATTAACATTAGCTATGGCTGGGGTTAAAATAATCGTTGGAACCAATCAAATTCAAATGAAAACACTACGGTAGTGTTTTAGCGAACTTTCAAAACACTACCGTAATGTTTTAAGCATATCCTCAATTTCAAAACACTAACCCCAACCCCAGTATAATTTTATCATTCTGTTACAACAGTCACCTTAGAGAATCACCCTATACACTAGGGGCAAGTTTGTAATCGTTAGCGCCAATTAGGGAACGGAAATAAATAGTTAGTCTGAAATGACATAAAATATTAATTATATTTAATGTCATTATTATAATTTTTTATGGTTTGATTTAGTTGTGGTTTGAGTAAGGTTAGTTATTAACGTTGTCGTTGGAACCAGTCATACGACGGGAATAAATAGTTAGTGTGATAATCAGACGACTGGAATTTATAATTATCTATTACGGTTAAGATTATTATAATTAGGTATGGTTCAAAACATAAAGATGGACCAGCCTTATTATATGTAACATAGTCGATATAACCAATCAGATTGGTGGTAACAAATGGTTAATGTGAAATATCCTAATTAATTAGATTAAAGTAATTACCATTAGCTGTGGCTGGGGTTAGAATAATTGTTGGAACCAATAAAATTGAACAATTTGGAGAACAAAAATTGGTGTAGTGTTTTGAACTTAACAGTAATGTTTTCAGGGTATGGTCAACACAATTAGGTGTTTTTTTAAAGTACGCTTAACACTCTACCATAGTGTTTTCAATGGGTTGTGTTTTCAATTTACTACACCGGGCTGTGCCTGCGGGCTGTGAAACCTGAGCTGTGACCCCGGGATGTGACATCAGGATGTAACCCCGTGTTTTGACCCCGGGTTGTGACCATCAGTGTCTAGTAACCTTGCATCATCACAAGCTGGAAGGTTTGCCAGGCTTAGACCTGTTATAGCTAACATCCCATTATATATAAACTCATTATAGCTACATTTTATTCAGGTGCAACAACAAATGAGAGGAATAGTTATGCGGAAATTAAAACTAGTCCCTTTATAGCTACTTCCTAGAGTCTATTTTTCGACCAAGTGAGAATCAGTTATATGAAATGAATAAAGTACATAAAACACATCGGTTCACTAAGTTGTATTACGAAAAATACATTAAAACGTAGATATAACGGGACTTATGCGGCTGCCAAATATAAAGAGTAGCTATAACGGGAAGTAGCAATAACTGAAAGCAGCTATAACGGGAAGATGCTATAACGGAAAGTTATTATACCGAGACGTTGCTATAATGGGACGTAACTGAAACGAGTAGTAGCTATAACGGGTAGTAGTTATAAGGAGTAGAAGCTGTAACGTATAGTAGCTATAACGGGTAGTAGTTGTTTACGGGGAATAGCTGTAACGGGTAATAGCTATAGTGGTAGTAGCTATATCGGGAAGTAGTTATAATAGGAAGACATCCGATAGAGCAGTGGGACAGAAGAAAGCGGCTGGATACGTTGATAATAATAATAAATAACTTCTTAAGCGCCAATATCCTCAGACAATCCGAGCTCAGTGGCGCACCAAAACCAAAGGATTAAGCATTCTCGTACTCGTGTGCTAGGTGAAATTCGTCAACAAATGGATGGATGTGCTAGGAAGCTAGAGAGGATAGCCGATATTGAAAAGATAGGTTTTGAGGTGACGACGAAATGTAACAATATTTTCTGCTAATTTAACATTAACGGGAAGCGAATTCCATATAGTTGGCGCGGCAACTGAAAAAGCTCGAGTTCCAGCCTTTGTCTTAACTCTAGGAACAGATAGCAACTTCGAACTAGACGACCGAAGTTGTCTGGCTTGTCTGGCTGGTGTGAGCATTGAGTGTAAATAACTAGGTTGTTTGGATGAAAGGGCTTGGTAGGTGATTGTGCAGATCTTAAACATAATGCGATATCGCACGGGGAGCCAGTGCAGTGATTTTAGAAGTGGCACTGAGCGGGAGAATCGAGGAGATTGTGTGACTACCCTTGCTAAACAATTTTGGACGCGTTGTAGTTTTGCAATATCCTTGATAGCAATATTATGAAGGAGGGAATTTCAATAATCTAATCTGCTGCTAACAAGAGCTGTTGCGATAGTCTTAGCGACAGAAAGCGACATATGTCGGCGAATGCGGCGAAGATCACGGATATGATAAAAACAGCAACGGCACGTTTGGGATATGTGTTATCTGAAATTGAAGTCGCAATCAAAGGTCACTCCTAGATTCCGTACTGATGCTGCTGGTGTGATAGTTTGACTCAGGATGCATGTTGGAAAAAAGTCATTTAGTTTACCTCGCTGCATTGGAGTACCAATGATGAGGAATTCAGTTTTGTCTGCATTTAACTTTAATTTACTATCGGTCATCCATGAAAAAACATCTTGGAGACAATCGTTGAGTCAGTTTAGAGAATGACATGTATCGGGCGTGGCCAAGGAAATGTAGATATGTGTGTCATCTGCATAAAGGTGATGATCAAAATTATGACTTTGGATTACAGAGCTGAGTGGCGTAGTGTAGAGAGTGAAAAGCAAAGGCCCAAGAACGGAACCCTGGGGAATGCCACATGAAGTGGGGAGTGAGGTTGAAAAGTAATTATCTATCTTTATACATTGATGTCTATTGGTTAGATATGAAGAAAACCAGGTCAGAGCTGTGCCAGATATGCCATACCACAATGATAAACGTTTGACAAGAGTGTTGTGATCAATGGTATCAAAGGCGGCAAACAGATCAAGCAAGGTAAGTGCAGTTACTTTGCCTTTATCAATGTTTAATATAACATCATTGTGTACTTTTAGGAGAGCAGTCTCAGTAGAAGGAAATTGTTTGTATGCTGATTGGAGCACACTGGATAAACAAGTTGAGCTAACATGACGCCTTAGACGGCTTGCTACGACTTTCTCAAGTATCTTAGAAATAAAGCTAAGATTAGAAATTGGCCTATAATTTTTGAAATCATCTTTTGGCAGAGAAGTCTTCTTGAGAACAGGATTTATATGTGCGTGTTTAAAATCATCTGGGAATTTACCCGAACTTAGTGATCAATTTATGATATTAGTTATTGTACCAAGTAAAGAGTCAAGACATGCTTTAAGTAGTATGGTTGGTAATGGATCGAGATCGCATGACTTATTTGGGGAGGACATTATTATTTTCCTCACTTCATCAACTGTGGCTGGCTCAAACAATACAAGTGGAGAATTTACTTGTGGGGAGTCCACATTTACAGTGCTTAAAGTGTGACATGGAAAAGCAGAACGTATAAGACTTATTTTATCTTTGAAATGACTAGAAAACGAGTCACACAGAAATTTGACTGACACATGACTAGGTAGAGATGGAGGCGGCCGTCTATGTAAAATATGATTTATGCAGTTCCATAACTTGGGTTATCAGAGTTACTCGATACCATGTTTGTGTAATAATTTGATTTAGCTTTGGCCATTTGTCTGTTGCAGTAGTGACACTGTTTAGAATATCGTGATCTGTCCAAAGGCGAGCGTGATTTGCGCCATACACGTTCAAGATAGCGCCGGCGCTTTTTAGATTGTAGAATTTCAGGAGTCATCCATGGAGCATGTGGCTTTTGGGACACATATATATATATCAGGGGTGCATGTTTATTAAGTAAATTTTTGAGTACTTGACAGTACTGTCGACACAGATCTGATAGATGTTCTTTGGGTTTACTGATGAGGTCGGATTTAAGGATGTCTGTCATTAATGCGGCAATGTCAATCTTATGGATCGGTCGGTAAAACACTTTGTTTTTGGACTCTACGGGAATTCTAGGTACTTTGAGATCAGCAATGACAGTGTGATGGTCTGATAAACCATCTGAAGCAGTAGGTGTCTGAATATTGTTACAATCTGAGCGGGTGATTAAGAGATCGAGCCAGTGGCCATGTATGTGTGTTGAGAAGGTAACATGTTGTTTCATGTCATAGGATGCCAGAATGTCATTAAATGTACTTGTTGTTGATGAAGGTGTGTCCAGATGAAGATTAAAATCAAAGTACTAATAATATGATAGCAATATATTGTTATTATTATTACTACTAATGATCAATTTTATTTGTACAACACCGGGTATAACAACCTATTCAAAGCCGCTTAAAATACAATATTGTTAAAACATAATTGTTACAATACAATAATTAATTAACGTATAAAGTGTATAATATAATAAGAATCTAATAAGCAATTTAAATATACATTTGTTAATAAATAACTTATATAACATAACGTATCGGCTCAATATTGAGTAAACTTAACTATCTGTAATTAAAATATGCTGCTTTAAAATCAATAAAGTAATTACATTAAAACAAATTAAAATGCAGTATAAAATAAACCATGTAGTGACGGTATGTAATAGTTAGAATGAAAATGTTTTATAATTAATCTTCAAAGACTTTCTTTAAAAATGTGTGTCTTAAGCTGAGATTTCAATAGTTCGAAGGAGTCCGTGACAAGGATATACAAAAGCAGACAGTTGCAACAAAGGCGCGGTACATTCACGGGTGAATTCTCGTCAACCGTATTGTTCCATGTTGATGTGGTGCCGATATTTGTATTGCACCAACTCTTGTAGGGGTGAGGAAGAAAGCAGACCCTGGAGAAATCTTATAACGGAGAACACAGTTGACTCGGGAAGCAATCATAGTTTCCTTGTGTTTGGTCTAATATTCCTATTTTATTCTGTTACCTTCCTGAACGTTGTTACTTACGTAAAGATGACAGGCACAGACGGGAGTGGCGGCGTGATGCAAGGCACATGTTGACCATATATACAACACCTGCTCTGGGATAGGAACACTTCGTGTGCTTCCAAAGTAGTACACACGTACCCGCGCACCCGCGCGAGCACGCATGCACGCACGCACGCACGCACGCACGCACGCACGCACGCATGCACACACAATCTCACTCAATCACTCACTTACTCACTCGCGCTTTCACTCACTCACTCACTCACTCACACACACACGCACGCACGCTCATACACGCACACATATACATACATCAGTTCGTTGGCCTATGGCTGGTTTTCTTTAACGGCTTAACCTTTAATATAACAACATATAATCTACATTTACACTGATAAATGAAGAGGTAACTGCTAAAGTAGAACAGACCACATGTCGTCGTTGGAGCACATAAATTTGCACGTTTACCAGGCTAGTCTGCAGTGCGCATTTGTAGACCCTATCCAAGCAGTTATCTTGTTCATGATTATAGTCGTGTTTTAGGCGCATCTCTTCTTTGTGGCGTGTTATTTTGCTACCATGTTGTACGAAGCGCGTGATGTGTGACAGTCAACCTCTGGACACGTACTGCACGTGGTTGTTTTAAGTTGTACAAAACTGAAGTAGGCTAAAGCATAAAAAGTATACTTAATAGTAAAATATAAATGTTCGAGTAAGAATTTAAGCAGACAAATGGAAAATTACGAATCGACCGGCGGCAGCTTTAGGGCTACTTTTTTTTATCTTTGGCTAACCATTCGGGAGAACCAATATTTAACAGGTGTGTCATATTCGCGTGAAAAATGTATCGATGTTCTTAAAACCGCGAAATCTGTGAGTTTCCATAATCACTGCTTTGAACAATTGCGGTATCAATCTCGCAAAGCAACACACAATAGCAATAAACGTTCTGTCAAAGGTTAACCGTATGTATTAAAACAGGCTAAATCAAACTACACAGACTGATCTTTGTGACCGTTCAAGATGTTTAAATATATATGTAGACTTTACATTGGAAAGTCACAACCTGTTTTATGATAAAGCGATAAGACTGTTTAACTTGAGTGCGTGCTATAGACCGAGCTAATCAGATGAGTTTTATTTGCCTCTTCGGTGTCCTCGATATTTACGTAGCTTGGAGGTGTAACCACAGACAGCCAATGGCTGATTTGTTCATTATCCAGGCCGAAGTGTTGGGTTTATTAGCATATGCCAGCGCACGCCCCAAGGTGTGACTGGCTGGTCCAACCATGTGTACGTTTCGTAACACGTCGCATTTTGATGAATATAGGCTGACTCATTAGTACCCCGCTCCACCGAGCAAGCGCAATATACGTGTGTGTGCATGGACGCGCAATTCGCATGCACCCGCACATACCTGCACATCCGGAAACACACACACACACAAGTACACACACACGTACACACAAGCACACACACACACACATGTGCACACTCACACACAAACATGTGCGCACGCACACACGTACACGCACACGAACACAGACATGTATACACACACATTGACACATATACAAAGTCATACACTCACATGTACAGTCACACACATGCACACACACACACAAAAACACACACATGTACAAACACACACACACGTGAGTGTGTTTGCGTGCGTACATGTATTGTGTGCTTGTGTGTTAACAGATAACACACAAATTAAAATTATGAATTCGCATATCTTACATCTGAGACATTAAATTCAGTATACTTTGAAGACATAACTTAATCAATAAGGCTCAAAAGAGCACACTTTGCAAGCATTTATCAAATTTTGATATAACTAATTCTCAGATGGGCATACGATTAAGCTCATGTGGACAGCTATACACTTACTACGCAAAGATCAGTTGACGTGGTGTTCAAAATATGTATCCCCTGCCTATGTTCAATGCATATATCATAGATATCAGTCATGGCAAAAACCTGAGCTTGTTTGCTACAAGAACACACAAAGTATAATTGACGATATAGGTCGTTTAATAATAGTGCTAATAACATATCAATACAAAGCAATGAAGACGTAGCTGGGCAGGAAGCATTTGTACGAAACACTCAACTGCCTATTCAGAGTTGCTCATTGCTAAACAATTATAAACGACAAATGTAAAAGTAGCAAAGGTGGGGGCGGTCTTATGTCCCCCCACCCAGCATATGTTGTAGTATAAGAACATAAGAAATAACACGCAAACCAAGGCGGTAGCGAGGGGAGGATGGTAGGGTCGAAAAAAAACCCGATGTGTTGGCTCTTAAGTACAAATACGTCAAGCACCGCTCAGAGCTCCAACACAAAGGGATAACGCTCGTTTGCTACGGGTTCACCCGCGTCAAATCAACATACAACAATCTTCTTAGTACGGACCGTTACTCGGAATAAAACAAGTCAATTTCACATCGCATTGGATAAACACTGTTTTGACAATTGTGTAAAAATATTCATATACTGTGGCCAGAGTAGATACAAAAAATCGCTGCAGCATGTACTGCGATTCAAAATAAAGATCCGAACAGACACATGTATATCGCGACGTGTGTTAGAGATTGACAATGACAAATATGACGCCATCGTGGTTTGCAGCTGTTCTCACCTGTAACAGCGGTTAGGGAGACCCGTCTATATCAAAGGACCATTCGAGAAGGCCGAGTTTGTTCTCTGTGTAGTTCAGGGTCTATCCTGATGTCAGAGGTGACAACACAGGATAAACGTATAGTCCAAGACGATCGTAGATTCCCATTTATATACTTATGATATACATAACCACTGTCGTCGGAAAATGGGAACGTGTTGAATATAGGGGGAGGCTGAGGCTCTCCAATCACCTCAATTTGCACCCACACCCCTGAGGCTCGCCAAAAATACCTTCAGGTGCTCCACAAGCATCAATATGCACCTTGAAATTCACTAACCTTCCCTAAATATTGGGGGGCTAATCCTATACCCAGCCCCCCACCTAAGTTATTTTTTACGTACAGTATCGGTGTGTTTTACCGTGTTCGTTCTTCGTCTTTGTTTCTTTCACATCTTCCTCTTGTTCACATGGTCTGTTCTTCCCCCCCCCCCCGTCAACGAGTCGTCTCCCCCTAACTCGAACTCACGTTATTCTCTCCATGCGATAAATAAATAGGTGGTGTTATTATTCTTACAATGATATGGACAGACATGGACAACAAATTATGTTGAACTCGCGTATATTCCCACCCCACCGGGGCCATGCGGGCGAAATAAAAAACCCAACAGTGACTACCCCAACGGGCTTGCTAGCACACCACACCTACAAAATGTTAGTACATCACACCTACATGTAAAACTGACGCAGTTATATGTTAGATACATACAAAGAGAAATACCAAGATCCATTTGTATAATACAGACGCGTGCATACACCATTTGTGGATCAGAATGATATCCAAATTATACGAGACCACTTGTATCAATACATTAACTGTTAATGTCGTCAATACACTGACCGATAGTGACGTCAATACACTGACTGATAGTGACGTCAATACACCGACCGGTTGTGGCTTCAACACACCGGCCGGTACTGACGTCAATGCTTTGACCGTTGTATACTGATGTGAATACACTGTCAGGTAGTGACGTCAATACGCTGAATGGAAGTGACGTTTTTGTTGCAGATGAAGGTGAAGCAGGACCACATACGAAGAGTGTTCGATTCGAAGAAGATCCCATACACGGAGTTCGACGTGGCGGCGCCGCACCTAGCCGTAGAGAGTGTCTTCATGCAGAAGACACTGCAGCTTGATAACGACGACCTCGTGGCACTGCCTCCGCATGTCCTCAACAACAAGAACTACCGCGGGGTGCGTTGTGACGGGTCGGATAACATAAACACTTTAAATACTGAAAACAATTGCGATATCGCGCATTTACAATATGCTAAATTAATTGCTCTTTCGCTCTCCCTCCCTCCCTTCCTTCTTCCCTCCATACCATACTTCCTCTCCCTCCCTCCCACCGCACTTCCCTCCCTACGTACTTCCCTCACTCCCTCATCCCTCTTCCCTCATTCCATCCTCCACCATCCCTCCCTCCTCCTTCCGTTTCATCCTCCCTCAGTACTTCCCTCTTTCCTTCTCCCTTCATTCCCACTTCCCTCCCTCCTCCGTCCCTCCTCCCTCCCTCTGTCCCTCCCTCCGTAACTCAGTCCATCTTCCGTCCCTCCCTACCATCCGTCCCTCCTCTCTCCCTTCCTCCCTTCCTCCTCCCTTCCTCCATCTGTCCTCCCTCCCTCCATCCTTCCCTCCCTCCCTCCTCCTTCCTTCCTTCTTACCTCGCTCCTCCCACACGTCCCTCTTCCCTCCCCCAATTCAGGTTACAATTGTCAGACACTTTCACCGTGTTATGTACTCAAGTACGTGTTTTTGGGCAGAAAATCTTGAGACACTGGAAACATATGTTTCATGGTATTTCAAACAAACATGATTTTTCTGGTGGACACTAATTTTGTCACGAGATTCGCAAACGTACTGTTAGAGGCCTTGTACTTTTCTTGACCCGAGCGATGTCTCTCTTTGCAGGATTACGACAAGGCGATCGAATGTGAACATCTTTTTGAGTATCTCGACATCGAAGTTCCAACGCATGAAGTCGAGTACACATTTAGACACATATAATGTGAACCGCTTATTGTGTACCACTTGTGCTGCGCCAATCAGCCAAAGGTCGCCATTTCTGGATATCAATGATCGAGAGTGCATGTAACACCGGGAGCTTGATTCTTTAAGAAACACCCTATCCCTGTTAAGTGTTGTTCTCGTTCAACTAAAGCATAGTTCTGTTCACAGTGAAGTGTCTGACGTTACACACTCACTTCACAATTTCAATACAAGCAGTATCCGTTAACCGAGCCATTTTTGTTATGCACCTTTTTTCTGCCGGGACCTCGTTAGACACGACATGTTGTAACTGGCACTGTCAGGTACCGGCTACAATAAACATGTTGTGCAGCTAAACGTAGACAAAGTGTAGTATTTTTCCAGAATCAAACTAGTCTGACGGGTACGTTACTCCACTGGGGGCCTACTGCTGCTGCGAATGTGGCGTTAAACATGGTTTGTTTCACACCTGTCCAGGTACACGCTGCCTTGAGAAACAAGCGTAAGCTACCACAGATTTAATATATAAATTGTTATAGCTATTTAATATGTCATATGTATCCTTGTCCATCGGCAATATACAATATTATTGACTTATTTTATTTGTTATACTGGGTTTTGTTACGTACCAAGTTCAATTAAACATTTGTGAATAACACATTGTTACTTAGAATGTTCGAATTAGCTCACATCTGAAGAAAACATAACTTAGGACCAGTCACACTGCTGATCGTGTTAGAATTGTTTAAGATTGCTAACACTAAGTACAAACGCCAATGTAGGAGCTTCAGGGCAGACGCGGAGAGGGAATTCCACAAAGGCAAGGGAACAGCCTTTGTGAAAAGGGTCATCCTATGTATTGTCTTCTTTCACAAAAATATAGCCTGAACCCTAACACTCATGTATCACAGACGCATCAAAACAAAACGATAAGTCAATCTTAAAACCGATATGCAGCATTACATCTTAGTTACTTAGTTGTCAACAGACATATACGCCAGAGAGCTAAGGTGCATAATCACGATTTTAAAGGGAAACAAAAGACAATAGTGTGGACGCCTAATAGAGTAAACGAAAACTAATCATTTGCAAATATAATATAATTATTATGCGAGTAGTTTATTTAAAAAGTAGTAACTTTAGTAGGTAACGTGCAATATGTGCAAATGACAGACAATCAGGAAGAGCAGTGCAATGAGATCAAAGCATTTAAATATATACGTCCCGATGAGTTAACAGGTATGTTATTAAAACGGAAAATCTGAATATCTCATTTTATCAAATTTCAAGCTGAATCATAGACACGGTGAGTGCATTGGACCCAGAGACACGCTACCCTCCCCTACCCCCCACACCTTAACGATACTTTCGCCGCATTCAAAATGGCTTTTTAAAAGCAAATGTTGCGTGCCTAATGCTATCACGATTTAATGTCTTTTCTTACGAAAATGCCGTCACCCTTGCCATTAGGCTAATGAAGAGGTACAGCTTGGTTTTGATAAAACCCCAACTTGTCATCCCATTAAAAAATAATCCTCTTTAAATCCTCAACCAACTATGGAGGCCATTTTGGAGACGCGCTGGCGCGGCACGTGTCACAACCACTGCTCAACGTTAGACCAAATCCAAAAATTCTAGAAAATATTCAATGTATCAATTTTTTTGAATTTCCCTCATTTAGTTACTTTGGTATACTAACTTTAATTCTCCAATATTAGTTGATCTGAAACACTCCCAAAAGTCCTTTATTAATTAATCAAACTTGTACCTAAATCAAGACAATACCTCTATACATATTCAGACCCTCTTAACTCCGATATCTTTTGGCCAATTTAAAAAAAATCAGTACGAAAATGAAGCTTGGAATGATGAAAATAACTCTAGATTAACTCCATACATTGGAAATATGAAGAAATAAAACAAGGCATTTCATTGGCTAACAAAATGTACTTCGAAAAGAATCACAGACTCAAGCTTACCAGCTGCTTGGGTGATGGGAACTCTAAAAGCTATTCTCAAATTGCTGGGATGGATCCCCCTGTGTATCACAACGAAAAATGTGTAAACTGGAATGCTGCGGTCATGTTCAAAAGAGAATCAGCCGTCGTCTCACTGAACAATTAATACAGTGTTAGAACAAGACTTACAACCACAACGTTAAAGCGTACTTAAGAGCATTGGAGGAATGGGACAACTAACTAAAATGCAGCTTGTTGGATTCAAGGACACTAAAATAAAAAAGTAAAAGTAAAGAAGTAAAGGCAAAACGTAGAAAAAAGTAGAGCCAAAACACGAACAATGAGGACGATGATTCATATGTGCCCCGGGACAATAAAATTGCATATTTGGGACTAAAGAGATTTAATTTCACGAGGTGAACGTGCCTTTTGCTTTTTATGGTCTTTAAAGGCCGATTTCTCAGTTTCGCATTTTGACAGTGTTTTGGGATATAACAATTGGGACTACTCAAAACGTATTCCACATAATAGAAGTGATGAAAAATAGTTTATGAAGTGAGGAGTGTCGAGGGTACCTGGCCATTCTATGGTCTTGAGAGTATATCTCGATTTGTTTGCAAACGAATCATCATCATACATTGATGATTCTAGTTATTTTAAAGAATTCACCCTGTTGAAAATGTTTACCAAGCTTAATCAGATTCTTCTCAGTAGTTTTAATGCTATAACAAAAATAATTCGTTTGGTTTTTCAGTGGTGGCCGTGTTTTTCTTTTAGTTACAATATATATATAAAGTGTTTATACTTAAATTTTGGAGTCATTACCTTTACTAATACGAATATTTTTGGTCTTCTGGGTTTGGTTTAACATTAAAGGTCCCCAATCAGTTCGTTTGCCCATCGCCAATCCGGTTTTTTATGTCCAGATGTGTAAGGTGTGAATAGTTTAACTAGGGCGCATAGTCGGTTTGATAAAAAATTGCGTACTTGTTTTATTAATCGTCAAATTTTTTTTCGTTACACCGGGTAGAGCTTCCGAAAGGCAATTGCGCTGTCGAACTCCTGCGCCATTTCGGTCACGTGCTTTTTCGCATTCGAAAACAATAACAATACACACGACGTGCTTTGGCGTATCAAGTTGATGATTCCAAAGTGGTTGTACGAACGTACGAATTACACTATTGCAGTTGGCAACAAGAATGCGTACCCGTGTATTAATTCAACGATAATTAACAAATAATTGTGACAGTGAGTTGCACGAGTACGTCATCACTGCCAGTGCCACTGCAACTGTCGACCGTCTAGTCTCTAAACACTCGATTCAAGTATGATTCTAACTTCTATTCTAATTCCAAGTCACGTGTCAGAGATTCAGTCAGAGAGTGACAACGAGCAAAATATTTGACATGTATTGTATTTGGTTTCGCTGGATCACATCACGTTAATAAGCTACGTTATTGCGACCATTCTTATAGTTATAGAGAGTAATTTAAGATCAGGACCTTTACATACCAGGCACTGTCCAGCAAGCAACCATCTTATTTGCATTCACTGCTTACTCCGATAAGAAAACCTATCCAGCAGTGGAACTAGGGCTTTTTCTGTTGCTGTACCAACGATTTTGAATATGCTCCCTCTTAGTGGTAGATCAGTTGAACATATTACACAATTCCGCCGTCATTTAACAACTTATCTTCACAGCCTTGCTTATCCGCCATAGCTTCCTACAACCTTGACCCATATGTTGACAACTGGAATACTGCTTATGGATGTTGAGATTGACCAATCCTTTTGTTTTGATGCGCCTCTGAGCTTGGTTTCCAAGGATTTGGGCGTAATAGAAGTTATCTTATTATTATTACTATGTGTACATATTATCACCACTGCAATATATGAATGCTTAATACGTAACTTGTATGAGATTTGGCAGAGGAGGGGCCAGGGGCGGTCACCCGGGCCAGGCAGACACAGCGAGGATACACAGTCTACATTTGATCAGTCCAGGTAATTTCAAATATATAGCAATCAACCACGTATAAGTTATCAACACATTTTAATGTGCACATTTAAATATACATTTGTTTACATACACATTTTTAAAATCACATCTTGGACATGTAAAACTAGGTTGACTTCTGCACTTGTATATTATATCCACAGTGTATGAACACATACATAAACCTTAAAAAAATATTTTGCATATGGCGATAACTCTGAAATAAGTTTATAAAATAAACTATTCATTCTTGAAGAAGGGGGACATATTTATTATGAACCTTTGAATACTTGACGAGGAAAATATACTGTTAGCATCACAATAATACAAACAAAATTCATTTTCAAAATTTACTTTGGCCATTCAACCTCAGGCAGAACCTTAAAATGTCAAACATGAATATGTGTAGTAGTTACACATGGCAGACACTGAAATGAATTTGTATATTGAAAACAAAACAGAAAATATAAATGCGATTTATTGGTTCTTTACTGATTAGCAGAATTCAAATCAGTCTATAATATTGACTAAGATCAGGTGTCACTGTAATAGAATTGAACAATTTTAAAGTCATGTTGCGACAATGAACACCTTGTAAAGAAAATTAATCACTGTTTTGAAAAAGGGCATATTCCACTAATGCCTCTATGCTGTATCAACCGATCCCCTCCCCGGAACAACCCCGGTAAACAATGACTGTTCCTAAGATATCAACATATATAGATGCAGCTGTAGTTATATATTTCTTGCTGCCTTTTTTCTAGTGAAATGTTTCAGGACATACATGAAACATTATTTTATACTTACTGATTTAGTCAGGTTCACAATATTAATATTTGTACTTTCGTTAATTTTTTTGGAGATTTGCAAACCTATACATTTCTGGAAACGTTATGATATAGTGAATTTCAATGGTGGACACTGATAACCTATATTTCTCAATATCTCAGCTGCTAAAATGCCCATTCTTTTTATTTTGGTGGCTAAACCTACATATTGATGGGCAAGGAATCCAATAGGATCAATTACAGTCACCTAAGCATCATGAAATTACTAGTTTATGACAGTTTTTTCAAGACTGGGTAAGCTGCATATCGTCATGGGTGCCCTAAGAGGCCCTTGGCGTCCATTGAAAACTCAGGAATAGACGATGCCTGGATAGCAGCTGATGTGTACGGTTCTGCGACAACCAGACAGATCCTGGAGTAAATACACTACAATCGCTCCCTGTCAATCCACATATACACATATTTGGCACTCTATGATATGGTCCTGGAGGACGTCTTCAGGGACAGCCAACACTTGAAGGACGTGTGTCTGGAGGCAACCACCGAGATTGAAGATGCCTGATGAGAGGTGAGCAAACACACCAAGGCTGAATCTGTGAACCGTGCCAACACCCGATACTCCAAGCCTTTGCCGACGATGAATGTCGTGAAGAAGTTCCAAGAGTGGGAGCCACAGAGATCCGAGAATGCCTTGTTCAGATCCCTGCTGAAGTGCCTGCATCGAGTGGAGACGATCGTGTACTTTGTAGCAGTATCCCGTAACACAGACATAAAACTCCCATCTTGAAGCAGGAAATAAACTGAGCAAGCTGTTCTTTGCTATGGACCGTATAAAGTACAAGAGACTCTGGCCAAGTTACATAGCTGACATGCACGCACTCAAGGCTGACCTCCCAGAGACGTGGAAGGAACTTGAATTAGGCATCAAATCAGTTACAAAGACTGCCATCCCATTTGTTTCCATTGGGGAAGACCATACATGTGAACTTCTGAACAAACTCATGAATGTTCTTTCTGGTCTAATCGAAATCTGCCAATGCAAGAGAACGCTTTTTCCTAGCTTCTCCCGAACTGTCGTGCGTGGCAAGCGGGTTCAAGGGTCAGTTTAATGTCAAAGACAACAAGGCTTATTAGCATAATGATCTATCCACGAGAGTGGACAAGCAGGAGCATAATGCCATCAACAAGATCAAAGCAGACTGATGATCTTTGCCCGGTCAAGCAGAGATATTGACTAAGAGTTCACCCTCACACCAAGGGCACTGTTTGGTCCAAACGGCTCAATAATAATAATAATAATAAGATAACTTCTATTGCGCCTAAATCCCTGGAAACCAAGCTCAGTGGCGCATCAAAACAAAAGGATTAGTCAATCTCAAAATCCATAAGTAGTTTTCCAGTTGTCAACAGATGGGTCGAGGCGCTAGGGAGCTACGGTGGATAAGCAAGGTTGTAAAGATACGTTTTTAAATGACGACGGAATTTTGTAATATTTTCAACTGATCTAACATTAAGAGGGAGCATATTCCAAAGAGTACATGCAGAAACAGAAAAAGCCCTAGTTCCAATGTTAGTGTTGACTCTATGAACAAAATGTTTGTCAGAACTAGATGATCGAAGTTGGAAAGGTTTTCTTACAGGAGTAAGCAATGAATGCAAATAAGATGGTTGCTTTTTGGACAGTGCCTGGTATGTAATGGTACAGATCTTAAATATTATACGATATCGTACAGGAAGCCAATGCAAAAACTTCAAAAGTGGTACAGATCGAGAAAAACGCTTGTAACTACTGTTGCTAGACAATTTTGGACATGCTGAAGTTTTGTGATATCCTTGCTAGCGATTTTATAAAGGAGGGAATTGCAATAGTCAAGTGTGCTGCAAACAAGCGCTGTTGCAATAGTCTTAGCAACAGAAAATGACATATAATGGCGAATACGACGAAGATCACGAATATAATAAAAACAGCAGCGACATGTTTGACATGTGTTGTCGGAAATTGAATTTACTATCAAAGATCACTCCTAGATTTCGCACCGAGGTTGCTGGCGTGATATCCTGATTCATGCATTTATAATATTAGTTATAGGTCCAGTTAGAGTATCAAAACATGCTTTTAGGATTACTGTTGGAAATTGATCAAGTGCACAAGATTTATTTGGGGAGGACACAATTATTTTCCTAACTGTTGCAGGTTCAAATGATACAAGTTGAGAATTTACTTGTGGAAAGTCCAGAGAACGAATCACATAGAGACTTAATTGACACATGATCAGGTAGCGATGGAGTAGGCCGTCTATGAATGTTATTGATGCAGTTCCATAACTGACATTAATTATCAGACTTATTTATGACCACATTTCTAAAATAATTTGATTTAGCTTTAGTCATTTGTCTGTTACAGAGGTGACATTGCTTAGAATAGCGCGATCTATCTAATGGCGAGCGTGATTTGCGCCATACACGCTCTAAATAACGACGACGCCTTTTAGATTGTATAATTTCAAAAGTAATCCATGGAGCCGGTGGCCTTTCTGACACCCATTTGGATTTTATAGGTGCCTGTTTGTCAAGTAATGCATTGAGAGTTTGACAATACTGTCTGTGTAAGTCAGATAGATTTTTTTATCTGTGATGAAGTCAGATATAAGGACGTCAGCCATTAAATCTGTAATGTCAGTCCTATGAAGGGCTCTGTAAGACACATTGCATTTCGAAAGGGGTAATAGAAACGTTAATATTAGCAATGACAGTATGGTGGTCTGATAACCCATCTGAAACAGTAGGCGCTTGGATATTATTACAAGTTGAACGGTTTTTCAGGTCAAGCCAATAGCCATGTAGTTGTGTCGAAAAGGTAACATGTTGTTTCAAATCTAATTATGCCAGAATATCATCAAACGTAGATTTAGTTTTAGATGGTATATCCAAATGTAGATTAAAATCACCTAGACTATAAAATCCTGAATGAATAACTGCCAGGTTATCCATCATATCCTGAAAGTATTCAAAGAAATTGGCCGGATGTCCTGGAGGGCGATAAATACAAGCAACGTATGCGGAGAAAGAAGAATCTGAAATTCTAGCACAGATGGACTCAAAACTAGAGCATTCAGGGTTAGAATTTAATTTAATTTTGAAACGCTGTGATATAAGAAAGCCAACACCACCTCCACGGCCGACTAAACGTGGTCGATGGTGAAAGGTGTAACCAGAAGGGGAAACGTCAGCAATGCATGCGTGTGTATCATGTGGTCTGAGCCAGGTCTCAGTTATAGCTATAATGTTTAGTTTCTTTGAAATTAATAAATCACAAATTGAGGCTGTGTTATCTTGTACAGATCGAACGTTTGTTGTGGCCACCCGAATGTTTTGTGTAACAGGTGGCCCAGGATTGAGATTTCCATCTCCTGCTAGTAATAAATGTATTGCTAATTTCAATGTTGGCGTAGAACAGGGGATTGGCAGTAACTTTCTATTATAGCAAATACGAAGACATGGCAGACTATGCAAAACTGAAATAGAATGATGAATTTTATTGTGATTAGAAAAAAGCACATTAAAATGACTTGATGTCAATGGTTTGCATGAAACGAAATCTATATCCCTTACAGCAACAGAACAAGACAAGCAGAAAACACCCAATAAGAATAATGGTGACATAATTATGTTAGACTATTATCATATTTAGTAGAAATTAATAGACCAAAACCATATAATTTTATATCATATAGATAATAAATAGTAAAGTATGTTAAACCCAGAGCTAAGGCTAAGCCTACGGCGTAAGGCAAAAACTAAATTATCTTTACAAGGTCAGTAGAGAACAACAACAGAAACTCATACTGATAACTCTCAGATGGCTACAAACGAGACGCACATTAATTTACCAGACGATGGAGCCTTGGACTTGGCATCTGGTAAAGTCGATGGACACATCTAAGTAGGACAACTGCGGTCGTAGACGGTATGGTGGTTGTTCAAAAAGTGACGAAGAAGAAAGCAACTATGGCGACAGTGAGGGTCTCAGTGATAGTTTCATCGACAAAGTGATGGAATGATATTGATAAAATGTTAATAAATTAAAATACGGCAACATGCTTGTTTCCGATGGACACGTCTGTTTATACGCTAAGCTACATGTATGTTTTTAAGTCATAACATGTATAACTCTCATAAATTGGTAATTTTATTATGTAGGTGATTGTAATTGATCCTATTGGATTCCTTGCCCCTCAATATGTAGGTTTAACCATCAAAATCAAAAGGCTTGTTTAGCACCAGAAAATTCAACTCCCTGTATGCCATATTAACTTATAGAACTAGTGGTACTAAGCACACAAGTTCAATCTCCTATAAAGGAAAGCATATATTCCGTAAACAAAAACGGGCATCATAGTAGTGTTGGGAGTAAATATTTATGGAGTGTTCATTGTCATAATAAATCAGGTTTGTTATGAATTTTCGTTCATTTTTTAGATTTAAAAACCTATACATTTTTGGAAACGTTATAATATAGTGAATCTGAAAACCAATGTTTACAATTTGTAAAGGTATATATGGCGCCATCTTGGAGTCTTAAAATGGTGGACCCTGAAATCCTGTATTTCTCAATATCTCAGCTGCTAAACAAACCTTTTGATTTTGATGGTTAAACCTACATATTGAGGAGCAAGGAATCCAATAGGATCAATTACAATCACCTACATAATTAATTTACCAATGTATGAGAGTTATACATGTTATGACTTAAAAACATACATGTAGCTTAGCGTATAAACACACGTGTCCATCGGAAACAAGCATGTGGCCGTATTTTAATTTATTAACATTTTATCAATATCATTCCATCACTTTGTCAATGAAACTATCACTGAGACCCTCACTGTCGCCATGGTTGCTTTCTTCTTCGTCACTTTTTGGACAACCACCATACCGTCTACGACCGCAGTTGTCCTACTTAGATGTGTCCATCGACTTTACCAGATGCTCAGTCCAAGGCTCCATCATCTGGTAAATTAATGTACGTCTCGTTTGTAGCCATCTGAGAGTTATCAGTGTGAGTTTCTGTTGTTGTTGTCTACTGACCTTGTAAAGATAATTTAGTTTCTGACTTACGCCGTAGGCTTAGCCTTAGCTCTGGGTTTAACATTCTTTACTATTTATTATATATACGACATAAAATTATATGGTTTTGGTCTATTAATTTCTACTAAATATGATAATAGTCTAACATAATTATGTCACCATTATTCTTATTGGGTGTTTTCTGCTTGTCTTGTTCTGTTGCTGTAAGGGATATAGATTTCGTTTCATGCAAACCATTGACATCTAGTCATTTTAATGTGCTTTTTCCTAATCACAATACAATTCATCATTCTTTTTCAATTTTGCATAGTCTGCTATGTCTTCGTGTTTGCTATAATAGAAAGTTACTGCCAATCCCCTGCTCTACGCCAAAATTGAAATTAGCACTACATTTATTACTAGCAGGAGATGTAAGTCTCAATCCTGGGCCACCTGTTACACGAAAGATTTGAAACAACATGTTATCTTTTCGACACATCTACATGGCCATTGCCATGACCTGAAAAACCGTTCAACTTGTAATAATATCCAAGCTCCTACTGTTTCAGATGGGTCATCAGACCACCATACTGTCATTGCTAATATTAACGTGTCTATAACCCCTTTCGAAACGCAATGTGTCTTACAGAGCCACTCATAGGATTGACATTACAGATTTAATGGCTGATGTCCTTATATCTGACCTCATCACAGATAAACAAAATCTGTCTGACTTACACAGAGAGTATTGTCAAGCTCCCAATGTTTTACTTGACAAACAGGCACCTGTAAAATCTAAATGGGTGTCAGAAAGGCCACCGGCTCCATGGATTACTTTTGAAATTATACAATCTAAAAGGCGTCGTCGTTATTTAGAGCGTGCATGGCGCAAATCACGCTCGCCATTAGATAGATCGCGCTATTCTAAGCAATGTCACCACTGTAACAGACAAATGACTAAAGCTAAATCAGATTATTTTACAAATCTGGTAATAAATAAGTTTGATAATTAATGTCAGTTATGGAACTGCATCAATAACATTCATAGACGGCCTACTCCATCGCTACCTGATCATGTGTCAATTAAGTCTCTATGTGATTCGTTCTCTGGACTTTCCACAAGTAAATTCTCAACTTGTATCATTTGAACCTGCAACAGTTAGGAAAATAATTGTGTCCTCCCCAAATAAATCTTGTGCACTTGATCAATTTCCAACAATAATCCTAAAAGCATGTTTTGATACTCTAACTGGACCTATAATTAATATTATAAATGCATGAATCAGGATATCACGCCAGCAACCTCGGTGCGAAATCTAGGAGTGATCTTTGATAGTAAATTCAATTTCAGACAACACATGTCAAACATGTCGCTGCTGTTTTTATCATATTCGTGATCTTCGCCGTATTCGCCATTATATGTCATTTTCTGTTGCTAAGACTATTGCAACAGCGCTTGTTTGCAGCACACTTGACTATTGCAATTCCCTCCTTTATAAAATCGCTAGCAAGGATATCACAAAACTTCAGCATGTCCAAAATTGTCTAGCAACAGTAGTTACAAGCGTTTTTCTCGATCTGTACCACTTTTGAAGTTTTTGCATTAGCTTCCTGTATGATATCGTATAATATTTAAGATCTGTACCATTACATACCAGGCACTGTCCAAAAAGCAACCATCTTATTTGCATCCATTGCTTACTCCTGTAAGAAAACCTATCCAACTTCGATCATCTAGTTATGACAAACATTTTGTTCCTAGAGTCAAAACTAACATTGGAACTAGGGCTTTTTCTGTTTCTGCATCAACTCTTTGGAATATGCTCCCTCTTAGTGTTAGATCAGTTGAAAATATTACAAAATTCCGTCGTCATTTAAAAACGTATCTTTACAGCCTTGCTTATCCACCGTAGCTCCCTAGCGCCTCGACCCATCTGTTGACAACTGGAAAACTACTTCTGGATTTTGAGATTGACTAATCCTTTTGTTTTGATGCGCCACTGAGCTTGGTTTCCAGGGATTTAGGCGCAATAGAAGTTATCTTATTATTATTATTATTATTGAGCCGTTTGGACCAAACAGTGCCCTTGGTGTGAGGGTGAACTCATAGTCAATATCTCTGCTTGAAGGGGCAAGGATCATCAGTCTGCCTTGATCTTGTTGATGGCATTATGCTCCTGCTTGTCCACTCTCGTGGATAGATCATTATGCTAATAAGCCTTGTTGTCTTTGACATTAAACTGACCCTTGAACCCGCTTGCCACGCACGACAGTTCGGGAGAAGCTAGGAAAAAGCGTTCTCTTGCATTGGCATTGTTGGAGATTCCGATTAGACCAGAAAGAACATTCTTGTGTCTGTTCAGAAGTTCACATGTATGGTCTTCCCCAATGGAAACAAATGGGATGGCAGTCTTGGTATCTGATTTGATGCCTAATTCAAGTTCCTTCCACGTCTCTGGGAGGTCAGCCTTGAGTGCGTGCATGTCAGCTATGTAACATGGCCAGAGTCTCTTGTACTTTATACGGTCCATAGCAAAGAACAGCTTGCTCAGTTTATTTCCTGCTTCAAGATGGGAGTTTTAGGTCTGTGTTACGGGATACTGCTACAAAGTACACGATCGTCTCCACTCGATGCAGGCACATCAGCAGGGATCTGAACAAGGCATTCTCGGATCTCTGTGGCTCCCACTCTTGGAACTTCTTCACGACATTTATCGTCGGCAAAGGCTTGGAGTATCGGGTGTTGGCACGGTTCACAGATTCAGCCTGGGTGTGTTTGCTCACCTCTCATCAGGCATCTTCAATCTCGGTGGTTGCCTCCAGACACACGTCCTTCAAGTGTAAGCTGTCCCTGAAGACGTCCTCCAGGACCGTATCATAGAGTGCCAAATATGTGTATATGTGGATTGACAGGGAGCGATTGTAGTGTATTTACTCCAGGATCTGTCTGGTTGTCGCAGAACCGTACACATCAGCTGCTATCCAGGCATCGTCTATTCCTTAGTTTTCGATGGACGTCCCCGGGCCTCTTAGGGCACCCATGACGATATGCAGCTTACCAAGTCTTGAAAAAACTGTCATTAACTAGTAATTTCATGATGCTTAGGTGACTGTAATTGATCCTATTGGATTCCTTGCCCATCAATATGTAGGTTTAGCCACAAAAATCAAAAGAATGGGCATTTTAGCAGCTGAGATATTGAGAAATATAGGTTATCAGTGTCAACCATTGAAATTCACTATATCATAACGTTTCCAGAAATGTATAGGTTTGCAAATCTCCAAAACAATTAACGAAAGTACAAAAGTTAATATTGTGAACCTGACTAAATCAGTAAGTATAAAATAATGTTTCATGTATGTCCTGAAACATTTCACTAGAAAAAAGGCAGCAAGAAATATATAACTACACCTGCATCTATATACGTTGATATCTGAGGAACAGTCATTGTTTACCGGGGTTGTTCCGGGGAGGGGATCAATTGATACAGCATACAGACATTAGTGGAATATGCCCTTTTTCAAAACAGTGATTAATTTTCTTTACAAGGTGTTCATTGTCGCAACATGACTTTAAAATTGTTCAATTCTATTACAGTGACACCTGATCTTAGTCAATATTATAGACTGATTTGAATTCTGCTAATCAGTAAAGCACCAATAAATCGCATTTATATTTTCTGTTTTGTTTTCAATATACAAATTCATTTCAGTGTCTGCCTTATGTAACTACTACACATATTCATGTTTGACATTTTAAAGTTCTGCCTGAGGTTGAATGGTCAAAGTGAATTTTGAAAATGAAAAATGTTGTTATTATTGTGATGCTAACAGTATATTTTCCTCTTCAAGTATTCAAAGGTTCATAATAAGTATGACCCCTTCTTCAAGAATGAATAGTTTATTTTATAAACTTATTTCAGAGTCATCGCCATATGCAAACTATTTTTTAAAGGTTTATGTATGTGTTCATACACTGTGGATATAATATACAAGTGCAGAAGTCAACCTAGTTTTCCATGTCCAAGTTGTGATTTTAAAAATGTGTATGAAAACAAATGTATATTTAAATGTGCACATTAAAATGTGTTGATAACTTATACGTGGTTGATTGCTATATATTTGAAATTACCTGGACTGTTCAAATGTAGACTGTGTATCCTCGCTGTGTCTGCCTGGCCCGGGTGACCGCCACTGGCCCATCCTCTATCAACTCTCATACAAGTTACGTATTAATCATTCATATATTGCAGTGGTGATAATATGTACACATAGTAATAATAATAAGATAACTTCTATTACGCCCAAATCCTTGGAAACCAAGCTCAGAGGCTCATAAAAACAAAAGGATTGGTCAATCTCAACATCCATAAGCAGTAATCCAGTTGTCAACATATGGGTCAAGGTTGTAGGATGCTATGGCGGATAAGCAAGTTTGTGAAGATAAGTTGTTAAATGACGGCGGAATTATGTAATATGTTCAACTGATCTACCACTAAGAGGGAGCATATTCAAAATCGTTGGTACAGCAACAGAAAAAGCCCTAGTTCCACTGCTGGATAGGTTTTCTTATCGGAGTAAGCAGTGAATGCAAATAAGATGGTTGCTTACTGGACAGTGCCTGGTATGTAAAGGTCCTGATCTTAAATAGTATACGATATTGTACAGGAAGCCACAATATTGGTAAATACATCAGAGTAGCTGGCATGCGTCAGTTGAAAGATATCACAGGATACCAATTAATGCATTACATACACTATAGCCAGGCAACAAGGACCAAAATAGAAACAAGTGCAAGCATTTTATTGTGTAATCCTTATATATGGTGTACTCTAGCAGTATTTATATGTTATGTATTTACATATTTATATTTTTACATTGAATAAATTCATCATCGCCATCATGGTCGTCATAACAAAATCTCAATTATTTTGCATAAAATACAATGCAAAGCAACAACATTCTGCAGTAATAGAATGAAAATATGAGTCACAAAACAATGTTTTAATAATTATGATCACCATGATAATATACCCGTGTTTGACGTTCTGTGGCACGAAATCACGGATACTCCCTGACTAATTTACTTCCATGATTAACAAAAGTGGCTTCTGCCAAACCAGTGGTACTTGTCATGTCGTACCCTCAAGTCATCTACTCTCTATAACTATAAGAATGGTCGCAATAACATAGCTTATTAACGTGATGTGATCCAGCGAAACCAAATACAATACATGTCAAATATTTTGCTCGTTGTCACTCTCTGACTGAATCTCTGACACGTGACTTGGAATTAGAATAGAAGTTAGAATCATACTTGAATCGAGTGTTTAGAGACTAGACGGTCGACAGTTGCATTGGCACTGGCAGTGATGACGTACTCGTGCAACTCACTGTCACAATTATTGGTTAATTATCGTTGAATTAATACACGGGTACGCGTTCTTGTTGCCAACTGCAATAGTGTAATTCGTACGTTCGTACAACCACTTTGGAATCATCAACTTGATACGCCAAAGCACGTCGTGTGTATTGTTATTGTTTTCGAATGCAAAAAAGCACGTGACCGAAATGGTAAAAATGAAGCTTGGTAAAAATTATCAACAGGGTGAATTCTTTAAAGTAAACTAGAATCAAACATGGATGATGATGATTCGTTTTCAAACAAATCGGGATATACTCTCAAGTCCATAGAATGGCCAGGAACCCTTGACACTCCTCACTTCATGAACTATGTTTCATCACTTCTATTATGTGGAATACGTTTTGAGTAGTCCCAATTGTTATATCCCAAAACACTGTCAAAATGCGAAACTGAGAAATCGGCCTTTAAAGACCATAAAAGGCAAAAGGCAAGTTCACCTCATGGAATTAAATGTCTTAAGTCCCAAATATGCAATTTTATTGTCCCGGGGCAGATATATGTCATCGTCCTCATTGTTCGTGTTTTGGCTCTACTTTTTTCTACGTTTTGCCTTTACTTCTTTACTTTTACTTTTTTATTTTAGTGTCCTTGAATCCAACAAGCTGCATTTTAGTTAGTTGTCCCATACCTCCAATGCTCTTAAGTACGCTTTAACGTTGTGGATGTAAGTCTTGTTCTTACACTGTATTAATTGTTCAGTGAGACGACGGCTGATTCTCTATTGAACATGACCGTAGCATTCCAGTTTACAATTTTTTTTATTGTGATACATAGGGGGATCCATCCCAGCAATTTGAGAATAGCTTTTAGAGTTCCCATCACCCAAGCAGCCGGTAAACTTGAGCCTGTGATTCTTTTTTAAGTACATTTTGTTAGCCAATGAAATGCCTTGTTTTATTTCTTCATATTTCCAATGTATGGAGTTATTTTCATCATTCCAAGCTTCATTTTCTTACTGATTTTTTGAAAATTGGCCAAAAGATATGGGAGTTAAGAGGGTCTGAATATGTATAGAGGTATTGTCTTGATTTAGTTACAAGTTTGATTAATTAATTAAAGTATTTTTGGGAGTGTTTTCAGATAAACTAATATTGGGGAATTAAAGTTAGTATACCAAAGTAACTAAATGAGGGAAATTCAAAAAATTGATACATTGAAAGTTTTCTTGAATTTTTTGTTTTGGTCTAACGTTAAGCTGTGGTTGTGACACGTGCCGCGCTAGCGCGTTTCCAAAATGGCCTCCATAGTTGGTTGAGGATTTAAAGAAGATTATGTTTTAATGGGATGACAAGTTGGGGTTTTATCAAAACCAAGCTGTACCTCTTCATTAGCCTAATGGCAAGGGTGACGGCATTTTCGTAAGAAAAGACATTAAATCATGATAGCATTAGACACGCAAAGTCTGCTTTCAAATAGCCATTTTGAATGCGTCGAACGTCTCGTTAAGGTGTGGGGGGCAGGGGGTAGCGTGTCTCTGGGTCCAATGCACTCACCGTGTCTATGATTCAGCCAGAAATTTGATAAAATGAGATATTCAGATTTTCCGTTTTAATAACATACCAGTTAACTCATCGGGACGTATATATTTAAATGCTTCGATCTCATTGCACAGCTCTTCCTGATTGTCTGTCATTTGCACATATTGCACGTTACCTACTAAAGTTACAACTTTTTAAATAAACTACTGGCATAATCATTATATTATAGTAGCAAATGAATAGTTTTCGTTAACTCTATTAGACGTCCACACTATTGTGTTTTGTTTCCCTTTAAAATCGTGATTATGCACCTTAGCTCTCTGGCGTATATGTCTGTTGACAACTAAGTAACTAAGATGTAATGCTGCATATAAGTTTTAAGATTGACTTATCGTTTTGTTTTGATGCGTCTGTGATACATGAGTATTAGAGTTCAGACAATATTTTGTAAAAGAACACAATACATAGGATCAGCTGTGCCCTTGGCTTTGTGGAATTCCCTTTCCGCGTCTGCACTGAAGCTCCTTCATTGGCGTTTGTACTTGGTGTTAGCAATCTTAACCAATTCTAACACGATCAGCACTGTGACTGATCCTAAGTTATGTTTTGTTAAGATGTGAGATAATTCGAACATTCTAAGTAACAATGTATTATTCACAAATGTTTAATTGAACTCGGTACGTAACATAACCCAGTATAACAAATAAAATATGTCAATTATATTGTATATTGCCGATGGACAAGAATACATATGACATATTAAATAGCTATAATAATTTAAATATTAAATCTGTGGTAGCTTACGCTTGTATTTCAAGGCAGCGTGTACCTGGACAGGTGTGAAACAAACCATGTTTAACGCCACATTCGCAGCAGCAGTAGGTCCCAAGTGGGGTAACCTACCCGTCAGACTAGTTTGATTCTGGAAAAATACTACACTTTGTCTACGTTTAGCTGCACAACATGTTTATTGTAGCATGTACCTGACAGTGCCAATTACAACATGTCGTGTCTAACGAGGTCCCGGCAAAAAAAAGGTGCATAATAAAAGTGGCTCGGTTAACGGGTACTGCTTGTATTGAAATTGTGAATTGAGTGTGTAACGTCAGACACTTCACTGTCAATAGAACTATGCTTTAGTTGAACGAGAACAACACTTAACAGGGATAGGGTGTTTCTTAAAGAATCAAGCTCCCGGTGTTACATGCACTCTCGATCATTGATATCCAGAAAGGGCGACCTTTGGCTGATTGGCACAGTACAAGTGGTACACAATAAGCGGTTCACATTATATGTGTCTTAATGTGTACTCGACTTCATGCGTTGGAACTTCGATATCGAGATACTCGAAAAAATATTCACATTTGATCGCTTTGTCGTAATCCTGCAAAGAGAGACGTCGCTCGGGTCAAGAAAAGTACAAGGCCTCTAACAGTACGTTTGCGAATCTCGTGACAAAATTAGTGTCCACCAGAAAAATCATGTTTGTTTGAAATACCATGAAACATATGTTTCCAGTGTCTCAAGATTTTCTGCCCAAAAACACGTACTTGAGTACATAACACGGTGAAAGTGTCTGACAATTGTAACCTGAATTGGGGGAGGGAAGAGGGACGTGTGGGAGGAGCGAGGTAAGAAGGAAGGAAGGAGGAGGGAGGGAGGGAAGGATGGAGGGAGGGAGGACAGATGGAGGGAGGGAGGAGGAAGGGAGGAAGGGAGAGAGGAGGGACGGATGGTAGGGAGCGACGGAAGATGGACTGAGTTACGGAGGGAGGGACAGAGGGAGGGAGGAGGGACGGAGGAGGGAGGGAAGTGGGAATGAAGGGAGAAGGAAAGAGGGAAGTACTGAGGGAGGATGAAACAGAAGGAGGAGGGAGGAATGGTTGAGGATGGAGTGGGGGAAGAGGGATGAGGGAGAGAGGGAAGTCTGTAGGGAGGGAAGTGCGGAGGGAGGGAGGGAGAGGAAGTATGGGAGGGAGGGAGAGTGAAAGAACAATTCATTTAGCATATCTTAAATGCGCGATATCGCAATTGTTTTCAGTATTTAAACTGTGTATGTTATCCGACCCGTCACTACGCACCCCGCGGTAGTTCTTGTCGTTGAGGTCCTGCGGAGGCAGTGCCACGAGGTCGTTGTTATCAAGCTGCAGTGTATTCTGCATGAAGACACTCTCGTCGGCCACGTGCGTCGCCGCTTCGTCGAACTCCGTGTATGGGATCTTCTTCGAATCGAGCACTCGTCGTATGTGGTCCTGCTTCACCTTCATCTGCAACGAAAACGTTACTTCCATTCAGCGTATTGACGTCACTACCTGACAGTGTATTCACATCAGTATACAACGGTCAAAGCATTGACGTCACTACCGGCCGGTGTGTTGAAGCCACAACCTGTCAGTGTATTGACGACATTAAGGGTTAATGTATTGATACAAGTCGTCTCGGATAATTTGGATATCATTCTGATCCACAAATGGTGTATGCATGCGTCTGTATTATAAAACAGGATCTTGGTGTTTCTCTTTGTATGTATCTAACGTATAAATGTGTCAGTTTTACATGTAGGTGTAGTGTGCTAACATTTTGTAGGTGTGGTGTGCTAGCGGGCCCATTGGGGTAGTTACTCTTGTTGTTTTTATTTCGCCCGGATGGCCCCGGTGGGGTGGGAATATACGCGAGTTCAACAAAATTTATTGTCCATGTCTGTCCATATCATTGTAAGAATAATAACACCACCTACTTATTTATCGCATGGAGAGAATAGCATGAGTTCGGGATAGGTGGAGACGACTCGTTGACGGGGCAGAACAGACCATGTGAACAAGAGGAAGATGTTGAAGAAACAAAGACGAAGAACGAACACGGTAACACACACCGATACTTTACGTAAAAAATAACTTAGGTGGGGGGCTGGATTAGCCCCCCCAATATTTAGGGAAGGTTAGTGGATTTCAAGATGCAAATTGATGCTTGTGGAGCACCTAAAGGTATTTTTGGAGAGCCTCAGGGGATGTGTGCAATTTGAGGTGATTGGAGAGCCTCAGCCTCCCCCTATATTCAACACTTTCCCATTTTCCGACGAGAGTGGTTATGTATATTATAAGTATATAAATGGGAATCTACGATCGTCATGGACTATACATGTATCCTGTGTTGTCACCTCTGACATCAGGATAGACCCTGAACTACACAGAGAACAAACTCGGCCTTCTCGAATGGTCCTTTGATATAGACGGGTCTCCCTAACTGCTGTTACAGGTGAGAACAGCTGCAAACCACGATGGCGTCATATTTGTCATTGTCAATCTCTAACACACGTCGCGATATACATGTGTCTGTTCGGATCTTTACTTTGAATCGCAGTACATGCTGCAGCGATTTTTTGTATCTACTCTGGCCACAGTATATGAATATTTTTATACACTTGTCAAAATATTGTTTATACAATGCGATGTGAAATTGACTTGTTTTATTATGTAGTCCGAATTCCGAGTAATGGTCCGTACTACGATGATTGTTGTATGTTGATTTGACGCGGGTGAACCCGTAGCAAACGACCGTTATCTCTTTGTGTTGGAGCTCTGAGCGGAACTTGACATATTTGTACTTAAAGGAAATAAAAATAAGGCATTAGCTAAATCCTTTTTCCATGTGTACACAAAGTTTAACATTGTATGTAACATTTGACAACATTAAACAAATACAGAAAAATACATTTGTAGCATAAATTCGATTTTAAGCCCGTCTGTGAAGCGATTCCCGCGGAAAATGAAATTTTAATGAACTAGGCGATCACGTGGTATCGTGACGTCACTTATGACACCCACTCACATCAGGCCGACCCTTTCCATGCATTCAGAGCATGTTTACAAGGATAGCTTTTGGGTTGAAACGAGCGTCAGAACGAGTTATTGTGCAATATTCCGACATAATACAAACACTAGTCATCATAGAGGAACAAGCATTTATCTTACGGTTCCACATAAATCGAATTTTATTCAAAACAGCGAATGCGAATGGGCCTACAAGTCTACTAGGTTTCGCCGAGCTTGGGCTCTTTTTCAGAATAATTATATCGAATGCAACCAACCGAAGATAATCTACACCAATAAACATACATAGCAAACATATATTGTATCCAACTACATAAAGTAACGTGTATATCTCATAATAGCACTAGAATATCGATATATGAAGGAGTTGTGTAATTTATCATAACAACTTAAATCAGTCAGAGAGTTTCCGTTGGTTCCGCTAACTAAGTGGGTAGGAGCGTTGGTTGCTTGTCGTTCATTTTACAATCGGGCGACGCCGGTTCAATCCTGACAGCATGCAAACCTTTTATTTTATTTTCACTTTGTTTGTTTATGTTTTCATGAAGTAATATCAACAAATCATTTTATACTATAATGCACTGTTTGGAAATATTTTTTCTATTTTTGTAGTAATTATTTATTCGCCACAAAAATGAAAATTTGGTCATTATATATAACGATGTTTCTAAATTGTATTTATCCAGACAGATCTCAATCGGTTTTCACATATATAATTACAATATATTACCGTACAATATATTTACAATTAATAAATTATATATCCATTACATTATATTTGTTTGGATAAATAAAATTTAGAAACATCGTTATATAATGACCATATTTTCATTTTTGTGGCGAATAAATAGTTACTACAAAAATAAAAATTATTTACAAACAGTGCATTATAGTATAAAATGATTTTGTATGTATTACTTGGTGAAAACATAAACAAAAAAGTGTATAGAAAATTAAAGGTTTGCATGCTGTCAGGATTGAACCGGCGTCGCCCGATTGTAAAATAAATGACAAGTAACCAAAGAGCCTACCCAGTGAGTTAGCGGGACCAACGAAAACTCTCTGACTGATTTAAGTTGTTATGATAAATTGTACAACTCCGTCATATATCGATATTCTACTGATATTATGATATTATACACGTTACTTTATGTAGCTGGATACAATATATGTTTGCTATGTATGTTTATTGGTGTAGTTTATCTCCCGTTGGTTGCATTCGATATAATTATTCTGAAAACTAGCCTAAGCTCGGCGAAACCTAGTCGACTTGTAGGCCCATTCGCATTCGTTGTTTTGAATAAAATTCGATTCATGTGGAACCGTAAGATAACTGCTTGTTCCTCTATGATGACTAGAGTTTGTATTACGTCGGTATATTGCACAATAACTCGTTCTGACGCTCGTTTCGACCCAAAAGCTATACTTGTAAACAAGCTCTGAATGCATGGAAAGGGTCGGTCTGATGCGAGTTTGAGTCATAAGTGACGTCACATCTCGGCATCCCGAAAAGCGCGCCAAAAATATGCATATTCGAAAATGTCCGGATGCACACCATAAAATGTGGAATTTCTAATTCATTGAATTTTTTATTTTTTTTGGCTTGGTGGACGTGGAAATAGATAGCAGGATGTAATATAACATGAATTCGAGCAATATATGTTTTTATTCCCTTTAAGAGCCAAAACATCTAGGTTTTTTATCGATCCCACCATCCTCCCCTCGCTACCGCATTGGTTTGCATGTTATTTCTTACGTTCTTATAATACAACATATGCTGGGGGGGGGGGGACATAAGACCGCCCCCACCTTTGTTACTTTTACTTTTGTCGTTTATAATTGTTTAGCAATAAGCAACTCTGAATAGGCTGTTGAGTGTTTCATACAAATGCTTCCTGCCCAGCTACGTCCTCATTGCTTTGTATTGATATGTTATTAGTACTATTATTAAACGACCTATATCGTCAATTATTATTTGTGTGTTCTTGTAGCAAACAAGCTCAGGTTTCTGCCATGACTGATATCTATGGTATATGCATTGAACATCGGCAGGGGATAAATATTTTGAACACCACGTCAACTAATCTTTGCGTAGTAAGTATATCGCTGTCCACACGAGCTTAATCGTATGTCCATCTGATAATTAGTTATATCAAAATTTGATAAATGCTTGCAAAGTGTGCTCTTTTGAGCCGTATTGATTAAGTTATGTCTTCAAAGTATACTGAATTTAATGTCTCAGATGTAAGATATGCGAATTCATAATTTTAATTTGTGTGTTATCTGTTAACACACAAGCACACACTACATGTGTGCACGCAAACACACGCACGTGTGTGTGTGTTTGTACATGTGTGTGTTTCTGTGTGTGTGTGTGTGTGTGTGTGTGTGTGCATGTGTGTGATTGTACATGTGAGTGTATGTGTTTGTATGTGTGTCAGTGTCTGTGTTCGTGTGCGTGTACGTGTGTGCGTGCGCACATGTTTGTGTATGTGTGTGCACATGTGTGTGTATGTGTGTGCTTGTGTGTACGTGTGTGTGTACTTGTATGTGTATGTGTTTCCGGATGTGCAGGTATGTGCGAGTGCATGCTAATTGCGCGTTTATGCTCACACACGTACACTGTGCTTGCTCGATGGAGCGGGGTACTAATGAGTCAACCTATATTCATCAAAATGCGACGTGTTACGAAACGTACACATGGTTGGACCAGCCAGTCACACCTTGGGGCGTACGCTGGCATATGCTAATAAACCCAACACTTCGGCCTGGATAATGAACTAATCAGCCATTGGCTGTCTGCGGTTACAGCTCCAAGCTAAGTAAATGTCGAGGACAACGAAGAGGCAAATAAAACTCATCTGATTAGCTCGGTCAATAGCACGCACAAAAGTTAAACAGTCTTATCGCTTTATTATAAAACAGGTTGTGACTTTCCACTGTAAAGTCTGCATATCTATTTAAACATCTTGAACGGTCACAAAGATCAGTCGTGTAGTTTTATTTAGCCTGTTTTAATACATACGGTTAACCTTTGACAGAACGTTTATTGCTATTGTGTGTTGCTTTGCGAGATTGATACCGCAATTGTTCAAAGCAGTGATTATGGAAACTCACAGATTTCGCGGTTTTAAGAACATCGATACATTTTTCACGCGAATATGACACACCTGTTAAATATTGGTTCTCCCGAATGGTTAGCCAAAGATAAAAAAAAAGTAGCCCTAAAGCTGCCGCCGGTCGATTCGTAATTTTCCATTTGTCTGCTTAAATTCTTACTCGAACATTTATATTTTACTATTAAGTATACTTTTTATGCTTTAGCCTACTTCAGTTTTGTACAACTTAAAACAACCACGTGCAGTACGTGTCCAGAGGTTGACTGTCACACATAACGCGCTTCGTACAACATGGTAGCAAAATAACACGCCACAAACAAGAGAGCCGCCGAAAACACGATAATAATCGTGAACAAGATAACTGCTTGGATAGGGTCTACAAATGCGCACTGCAGACTACCCTGGTAAACGTGCAAATTTGTGGGCTCCAACGACGACATATGCTCTGTTCTACTTTAGCAGTTACCTCGTCATTTAACAGTGTAAATGTAGATTATATGTTGTTATATTAAAGGTTAAGCCGTTAAAGAAAACCAACCATAGGCCAACGAACTGATGTGTGTATATGTGTGCGTGTATGAGCGTGCGTGCGTGTGTGTGAGAGAGAAAGTGAGTGAGTGAGTGAGTGAGTGAGTGAGTGATTGAGTGAGAGTGTGTGTGCGTGCGTGCGTGCGTGCATGCGTGCTCGCGCGCTTGCGCGGGTACGTGTGTACTACTTTGGAAGCACACGAAGTGTTCCTGTCCCAGAGCAGGTGTTGTATACATGCTCAACATGTGCCTTGCATCACGCCGCCACTCCCGTCTGTGCCTGTCATATCTACGTAAGTAACAACGTTGAGGAAGGTAACAGAATGAAATAGGAAGATTAGACCAAACACAAGGAAACTATGATTGCTTCCCGAGTCAACTGTGTTCTCCGTTATAAGATTTCTTCAGGGTCTGCTTTCCTACTCACCCCTACAAGAGTTGGTGCAATACAAATATCGGCACCACATCAACATGGAACAATACGGTTGACGAGAATTCACCCGTGAATGTACCGCGCCTTTGTTGCAACTGTCTGCTTTTGTACATCCTTGTCGCGGACTCTCTCGATCTATTGAAATCTCAGCTTAAGACACACATTTTTAAGAAAGTCTTTGAAGATTAATTACAAAACATTTTCATTCTAACTATTACATAACGTCACTACATGGTTTATTTTATAGTGCATTTTAATTTGTTTTAATGTAATTACTTTTTAAAGCAGCATATTTTAATTACATATAGTTAAGTTTACTCAATATTGAGCCGATACGTTATGTTATATAAGTTATTTATTAACAAATGTATATTTAAATTGCTTATTAGATTCTTATTATATTATACATTTTATACGTTAATTAATTATTGTATTGTAATAATTATATTTTAACAATATTGTATTTTAAGCGGCTTTGAATAGGTTGTTATACCCGGCGCTGTACAAATAAAATTTATCATTAGTAGTAATAATAATAACAATATATTGCTATCATATTATTATTATCAACGTATCCTGCCGCTTTCTTCTGTCCCACTACTCTATCGGATGTCTTCCTATTATAACTACTTCCCGATATAGCTACTACCCACTATAGCTTTTACCCGTTACAGCTATTCCCCGTAAACAACTACTACCCGTTATAGCTACTGTACGTTACAGCTTCGACCCCTTATAATTACTACCCGTTATAGCTACTACTAGTTTCAGTTACGTCCCATTATAGCAACGTCTCGGTATAATAACTTTCCGTTATAGCGTCTTCCTGTTATAGCTGCTTTCAGTTATTGCTACTTCCCGTTATAGCTATTCTTTACATTTGGCAGCCGCATAAGTCCCGTTATATCTACGTTTTAATAAATTTTTCGTAATACAACTTAGGGAACATATGTGTTTTATGTAGTTTATTCATTTCATATAACTGATTCTCACTTGGTCGAAAAATAGACTCTAGGAAGTAGCTATAACGGGACTAGTTTTAATGTCCGCATAACTATTCCTCTCATTTGTTGTTGCAACTGAATAAAATGTAGCTATAATGAGTGTATATATAACGGGATGTTAGCTATAACAGGTCTAAGCCTGGCAAACCCTCCAGCTTGCGGTGCAAGGTTACTAGACACTGATGGTCACAACCCGGGGTCAAAACACGGGGTCACATCCTGATGTCACAACCCGGGGTCACAGCTCAGGGTTCACAGCCCGCAGGCACAGCCCGGTGTAGTAAATTGAAAACACTACCCATTGAAAACACTATGGTAGAGTTTTAAGCGTACTTTAAAAAAAACACCTAATTGTTTGACCATACCCTGAAAACATTACTGTTAAGGTCAAAACACTACATCAATTTTTTTCTCAAAATTGTTCAATTTGATTGGTTCCAACGATTATTCTAACCCCAGCCACAGCTAATGGTAATTACTTTAATATAATTAATCAGGATATTTCACATTAACCATTTGTTACCACCAATCTGATTGGTTATATCGACTATGCTACATATAATAAGGCTGGTCCATCTTTATGTTTTGAACCATACCTAATTATAATAATCTTAACCGTAATAGATAATTATAAATTCCAGCCGTCTGATTATCACACTAACTATTTATTCCCGTCGTATGAATGGTTCCAACGACAACGTTAATAACTAACCTTAGCGCAACCACAACTAAATCAAACCATAACAAATTATAATAATGACATTAAATATAATTAATATTTTATGTCATTTCAGACTAACTATTTATTTCCGTTCCCTAATTGGCGCTAACGATTACAAACTTGCCCCTAGTGTATATTATACTGTGGTTGGGGTTAGTGTTTTGAAATTGAGGATACGCTTAAAACATTGCGGTAGTGTTTCGAAAGTTTGCTAAAACATTACCGTAGTGTTTTCAGCGGGATAATGTTTGAGCGTCTTACACCGGGAGCCAGTGAGATACTGTAGCTATACATATTTCATTATAGGCTACTATTTATCCCGTTGTGAAGGGACGGGTAAGCGGAACATATATACGTGCGGTTAATGCATGTGTTTTATCTGGAGCGGGAATAACCACCAATTATATTCCGATCCATGGAAGCGGGGGTTTATTATACGAGTCTGAAGGCTTCCCACGGAGTTAATTAATCTTATGCAATATGTACGAATACCTTTCTGTCTCATTCTTACAATCTGTTTGTTTTTCTGACTGTTTGTGTGTAGCACGCACGAACGCACATACACTCAAACACACTCGCGCACGCACACGCACTCACGCAAGCACACACACACTCACGCACGCACGCACGCACATATACACATCACACCCATCACCACCACCGCAATCAACAACAACAACAATAATAACAAACAAACAAACAAACAATCCATCAGCCTGTCAAATAACCATTTCCAAACCACTGGCGACGGGTCTCGCTTTAGTACGAGCCCACCATCACCACCGTGCCTGGTTCTAACACACGGCTGCGTAACCCCATTAACGCGTCTGTCCAGGCCGTACAATAACCTCTCCCCTCCGCCTGCTCCCAGTACCTTCATCCCACCTCCCTCCCATTTCTCACCGAATATGAGCGCCTCTGCGCACTTATCATAACGTTCCCCGAAGTTGGGATATAAACTCCAGGTGGCCGTCTAGGTAGGGTGAAAGTAAGCGCGTGACGTCATTGGGATGTTTTAGTCACGGAAGCCGGAAGCTGGCGTTTTAAACTGTGCGAATCGCATTATTACATAATATATGAGTCACTAACCGCATGTATGAAATTACTTGTTATTGACAGAAAAAAATTAAACAAATTATCCACAGGATGAAGTATTTAACATTTTACATGTCTGTACACTAGGACAATGTGTATTAGCACATCTTAGGACGATATTTTTGAAACCCGTCATTTTGCTATACCCTCACTCGAAAAAATGTTGAACTCTGCATGGTCAGCCAATCTTTCTGCAGATGCCTACAGTTCGCAAAAGTTTGTTTTATGTTTTTTGTCGGAAAGAAAATCATTTAGGCCTATGCAATGATTTCCACGAAATATAAGACGGAATGTCCGTCAGATTCATATTATTATGCACGTTTTATAAAAATATATACTCATATAATATTATGGTGTACAGAATGACAGATACACCAACGGTTCTAACACATGTTTACAAATGTGGTTGCATAAAGAACAAATGCCATGTTCACGCAGCAAAATTTAACTGATTCACCTTTAAACCGGTTTTTGGCGTTGATTCGCGATCTCAACGCCACGTGAACTTTCAAAACTACGTTATTTTCCTATTAGCATGACATAATACTGGTCATTTTATGGAGTAATAATCTATTATAGTTTTAAAAGTCTTGATGGCCGATATGGTGATGGATCCCACGACATTCGCGTTATTAGCTCGACACTAACCAACTGAGCTAACCGGCCGGTGACGTCAGACAGACGAAACAGGGCTCCATTGTTACTAATGCTAATGTACTGTAAGAATAAAAAGGTAATTTGTTTCCAGACATCGCAACTTCACAAGATACACATGTTTATTTATTCCGACAATGCCAATACATTCTACACCATGTTTCAAGCTATTACAGCTTTCGAAACTTCACGCTTTGTTCAGTGTTGTTAGTCACCTCTTGTTTTCAAAATATGGTTTAAAAAATCTTCTCGACATTTTATACAAGGTGTCGCCGAGACCTCTTGCGCAGTTCTTGTTTTTGTATGTGTGTCTTATGCAACACAGTCAAGAACAACGCCACACAGAGATAGATAAAAACTAAATGCTACATTTGATTTCAAATTTACATGTAACAAAAATACGTAAGGAGGGCAAGTGGTAGATTTTAACTACAGAGAAATATGTTGTAAAACAAAAAACAACAAATGGCGCAAGGCCATACCCACAAACGAGATAAAACGCCATGCCGAATATTACTTTGCTTTATTTATGTACTTTGCATTACGTTTTAAAATTTGAATCATTGGAAGTTATATGTATTACGTTGCTTATTCATTTTACTTACTAAGCATATCCCTCCAACTTTAATTCTGCTGATAGCTTTTGAGACTAACCAAATCGGTTGTCTTGATGCAACTCTGGATTTGGTTTCCAAGGGCTTAGTCGCAAAAAAATGTTCGTAATATTCTATTATATAGAACGCTAACATTGGGGACATCCCGACAGCATCTCCTCCTGGGTGTAGAGGTCCACTCTCCTCTTTCTACGTTTCCCTTGAACATTGACCTGTGATCTACTTACTTGTGGTGATCCACTCTTCAGAGGGCGCCACTGTGGCATTACGTTCGCTTTACTTGGACATATTTAGCAAAACTTAACATTCGACTACATAAAATAAATGGTAAGTGAAGGGAAAGCCTCTTTAAGAAAAATGGTGACAAATGCAGACATTCGTTTGTTGCTACATGGACATGAATGGGTGTAGCTTTATTTATTATCGTCAACCACGTCGTAGCTGCTCTATATGCATACACCTAAATTAATAAACATACCACTTAACACTTACCTGATCATGTTGTTGATACATATCAATGATAAATCTGTGTAAACAGAAAAAGATAAATTCAACATTTAAAGTCGCGTCAGACAGAATGGCGGCTAGATAAAAATAATGTATTGCGCTGTTACTGCTCGCGGAATAAAGAAACAGCGTTCTCAAACCTGCTTGACAACAAAAACTGCAATCGTTCGTAAGGTCATTCTAACATAGGCTAAACATATTAACTGTCGCTTCCATAAAAACACAATTATTAGTAATCATTGTTAGATGTGTAAGAAAATGTAAACGTTGTTATCTCACCAGTTTTTAAAAACTTCATCTAATTAAGCCACACTGTACTGCAGCAAACTAATTGTACGGTTACTTGTATTCGTCATTTCCAGTCGAACTTGAAAGACGAGTGTTGATAATAAAAAAGAAATTGCAATATACCATTATTGTTTGTTGCATTGAACACATCAGCATGTTGATGCTACGATTGGCTTGTTTGGACTCGTGCCAACGATTATAGCAACACATTCACGTCTCGCCGCTATATAAGGAGGGGGGTTATCGGTGGAATTCAACTCAGACAAGGTTCGACTCGTCACTTGAAGACATTCGTGTGCCTGAATCAGGTAAGGAAGGATAATGTTTCTTTCAGGTGATGTTGTTAATCATTGGATGTTAATTATTCGCTAGTATTTTTAATACTTCCTCACTGTCGTTCTTAATACTAGAATAATGTTAAAACTATACTGCCCGCAACATTTTATTTGAAAAACAGTGTTTGCAATTGACACGTTGCGCCAATAATATTTTCAAATTGTAAATAAAACAATCAATTTCTAAAGAACTGTTACTGACTCTTATTTTGGAGGCTCGTGGGCCTACCGGCGAATGCTAAAGTTAGATGTCACTACAGACCACAAACTGGACCGGAGTACAACTTTTAAAATGTTCTCCATCACATCATATAATAATACATTTTAATGACTAGCATGATGTATATCACCAGTAACTCCATTAAAAGAACCCCATATATGAATATTGGAATTTGCAAATTGCAACTCTGCAGAACCAGTCATGGCGAATCCTCATGTAGGCGACCACCTGCATTGCGCGGATACAATTCTAGGCATGAATTGTTCCTAACTGTAATATACAAGTTGTGAGCATATCGCTGTCTGTAAATTGTAAGCCGACTAAAGTGTGGTTGTAGCGTTTGTACAATTGAGTGCAGTTCAAATAAAAGAAACAACTGTCAAAATAAGCACCAGTCAAAATCTGCCAACTGCAGTAACGTCGTTTCGTCTTCAACAACGCATGAATCGTGATACATCACGCGTTTCAGTTATCACACGATAATATAAATACGTGACTGAGTCACATGACTACCAAATATTAAAATAAACGACAGAGGATTCACCCAACAATATCATTACTCCATGTATACTTAACTAATAATATTCCGTTATCAGCCATATGGAATAGGCCTCTACTTCTAAATAGTTCTGATATACCTGCAACCTGCCGTGGGCGACCACCTGTCTTGAACGACCGCTTTGATTGTGCATAAGGGGTGGTCAACGGAGAGGTATATTGTATTTTTTATTTATTTCTCTCCATGCAGACTTGCTTTGAAGAGACAATGCGTGGGAGAATCATCTTACTCTTCGCCTTGCTGGCTTTGGCGGTTGTAGCGGCTCACGATGCTAATGAAGTAAGTACCAACATTAACAAGTCTAGTTATTTCCCATTTGAAGATGTGAAAGCAGCGTGTATATATATATATATGTTTATATATATATGTTTATATATATATATATATATATGTATATATAATTATGGGAGGCTGGGGGCATGAAGCAGGAATACAACATAATAAAACATTCGCACTGTCGCAGTGCTACAGCATCGGACTCTCGACCTAGAGAACCCGGTTTCGAATCATATGCAGCCGAGTCGAATTATGGACAAGTTCGTTCACTCTACGTTGCTACAGTTCACTCAGCTGTATGAAAGAGTAACTGGCTATAGAGAGAGGTGTATGTTTGTTTACGAGTAGTCTTCGCGCATTAATTGCAGCGAGGTAAAATGCTTCCCAGAGAAGTCGAGATCACGTTCGATTGAGTGGGTCTGGCAGAGACTTAAATGTAAAGTGCATTGAAAAGTCCTAAGAACTGGATACGGCGCTATGCAAGAACTCACCTATACATTTTATAATATGTGCACTCTCTGGTATTATCTGATAATATTCTGATGATAGTTTGCTGTTGCTGTAGTCAATTCGTTTTTTATGACGTTAGCAGCAAAATGCAGCTGTTTAACACGTTTGACGAATACTGTGATGGATCAATAGGAAGAAGCCGATGATCCGAGTGTGTCGATGACTGAAGAACACGACGAGGCGATCGGTGAGTGTTAGTTACAACAACTACGGACACAATAACGCGAACTGCGTGTGCACGTAGAACATAATAACTACGTATGTGACAGGTGCTACGTTGCGGGGATAATGTGCTATATAGATTTAACAAGATTGCCATCTAAAAATTAAATTGTATATGGCAGGGTGGACAAGGAAGCCTTTTCGGTTATCGAAAGTACTTTTTATGAATGTGTATCCCGCCCCAATAAGGTATGTGTCGATTGTATTTTTAAATATATTCACGATATTGGCACCAATACAATCAGGAGTTAATCTGGTCAATTCATGTATAGTCCTTTGTGAGAATGAGAACTTTCTTATATCTAATCTACTCTGCTCCTTTAATAATGTGACTTCGTGGCCTCTGGTCCTTCCATCTTTCTTAACTGAGAAACAAATATTTCTATAAATATTTTCATAACCATTAAATATTTTAGACAGTTCTATCTGATCTACTGTCAACATCCTGATATCTAGCGTTATTAAACCATATTCTTTTTAGGCGTATTTTGTAACTAAGATCCCTCAGTTTTGGTATAATGTCAGTTGCTCTCCTGTGTACTCTTTCTAGCACATCTATGTCCTTCCTGCGATATGGCCTCCACGCTTGAAAACAATATACTAAATGAGGCCTAACTATTATTTTGTAGAGGGGTATTACTAGTTTTTTTCCTTATACATTATGGTTCGCCTAACTAATCCAAGGGTTTGATTTCCCTTTGAAGCGGCAATATCGCACTGCTCTGAAACCTTCATATCAGCCATTTAGGTTAATCCTAAGTCCTTTTCTTTCATTGTAGTACAGAACCTCTAGTGTATATTGTACATATTCGTTCCCTTGTCATATGGTGAGGCATTTACATTTCCCAAAATTGAACAACATTTGCCATTTTCAGACCATTTTATCAACCTTTCAAGATCATCTTCTAAATGCTAACTATCTCCATCACGTTTAATCCTTCTAAACAATTTTGTATCATCCGCAAATTTCAACACCTTGCTTGTTATATCATCGTCCAAAATCGTTTATATATATATTAAGAATAATATAGGTCCCAGTACTAATCCCTGTGGATCCCCACTCAAAATTGATTTCCTCTTTGAAATTGAAAGTTAATTAAATCATTTCGTATGGTATGGACCTTTAGATTAAGCAGTTTCCTTTGATGTAGCATTTTCTTGAAAGCATTCAAAAGATCTAAGTAGATGATATCTACTCGTGATCCTTCGTCTACCCATTTAGTGATATCTTTCAAAAAACGTAACGTATTTGTTAAACATGACCGCGCTATTAGAAATGTGTTTAACAAGTTATGTTTAACAAGAAAATCCACAATGTGATCTTTAATAAGTCTTTCTAATAATTAGCAAATCACTGATGTTAAACTCGCTGGTCTGTAGTTCTCTGACATGTTTCTTGAATCTTTTTTTTAAATAACGGTATAATGTTTCCTTCTTTCCACTCTAAACGAGCAACTTCCTCGTCTAATGACAAGTTGAAAACTGTTGCAAGTGGTATGCTAATTTGTTCTACAATTTCCAGTAGTAGTTTTGGCGGAATTCCATCCACTCCAGGTGATTTACTATCCTTCATAGCCCTAATTTTTCGTAGCTACCATTTCCGGGGTTACAATTAACTATCCTAAATAGTCTGGTTTTGCCCCCCTGAACTTATCGTCTGGTTCTGACAGTGAACTAATATCTTCCCTGTGTGTTGTTCCAGTCTATCTTAGCTAAATATTTCCTAATTTCCTAATAACTTCCTTTGTGTAAATTTCTTCTGAACTGCTTTTTATTATTTCTTTCTGATTTTACTTTGATAGTAAAATGTATCTGGTTGTGATCACTACTTTCCAGTGGCTCAGATAATTTGACATTGTCAACTATTTCATGCTGTAAGGACAAAACTAAGTCTAACACATTTTCATCCCTCGTTGGCTCTAGCACATGGTGAGAAAGGAAACTGTCTTTTTCTAAAACTAAAAACTTGTGGTCCTCACTCCCCGTACTCTCAAGTGATTTCCATTATATATGACCATGGTTAAAATCTCCCAATATCACCGAACGTGCGCACATACTATATATGAACATTTTGTAAATATTAAATAGTTATATTTGCTGCATTAGAACTCGTGGTAGGCTTCGAGGTTCAATCGTCTTTCTCTGTGTTCATCTGCTTCTTTGAACCGTTGACCTTTGAACTTCCAATATAATGTGTGTTTATACACGACAGTTGAGTTATTTCATCACGTGTGTGTGTGTAACTTTGTGTGAGTGTGTGAGTGTGTGAGTGTGTTAGTGTGTTAGTGTGGTAGTGTGTGTTTGTGAGAGTGTGTGAGTGTATGGGTGTGTGAGTGTGAGAGTGTGTGAATGAGTAAGTGTGTGAATGTGTGAGTGTGTGAAATTGTGAGTGTGTGAGTCTGTGTGAGTGTGTAAGTGTGTGAGTGTGTGAGTGTGTGAGTGTGTTAGTGTGTTAGTGTGTGTTTGTGTGAGTGTGTGGGTGTGTGAGTGTGAGAATGTGTGAGTGTATGAGTGTGTTAATGTGTTAGTGTGTGTTTGTGTGAATGTGTGAGTGTGTTAGTGTGTTAGTGTGTTAGTGTGTGTTTGTGTGAGTGTGTGAGTGTGTGGTGTGTGTGTGTGTGAGTGTGTGAGTGTGTGATTGTGTTAGTGTGTGTTTGTGTGAGTGTGTGAGTGTGTGGGAGTGGGAGTGGGAGTGGGAGTGTGTGAGTGTGTGACTGTGTGAGTGTGTGAGTGTGTGAGTGTGTGAGTGTGTGAGTGTGTGAGTGTGTGAGTGTGTGAGTGTGTGAATGTGTGGGTGTGAGTGTGTGTGTGTGTGTGATAAGTTGTGGTTTTCTAGGCGGTATTTCTCCCACCAGATAAGTGATCAACTCTCTAGATGGCGTCACTGTATATGAATCTAAGATCAACTTTATGGTAATGTTTTTCATTCCAAGGGTTCCTCTCAACTAATGTTATTAAGTATAATGTTTCCAGGTGTATATACACATTTTGTTTGCTTGAATGGACACATGCTTGTACTTCCGATATATATATATATATACGTATATATCGGCCTATGTATGTACGCCTCTAGTTCGTTTGTGTATACATGAAAATAGTGAACAACAAATATGGGAGGTTTGTTCGACTTTGAATAGTCAACAGCCAACTATGTCACGACACTTACAAATATATGCATTTCCTTGTTTGCAGACGATGACGCTCGCGTCAAAAGAGGTATTTCGTAGGATATTCATTCACATGTTCAATTTTAAAATCTTGTATACATTTATTTGTATCCCAAAATGTTTACTTAAAATCTCTGCATCATAGTGTCTATGTACATTATTCATATCGTAAAGAATGTATTGTATTTATACATCATGTTTTAGTTTGTAAACACCCCTGAATTTGCTTTGTAGAGATATGAGGTGTCTAAATAAATTTGATTTGATTTGATTAATAGGAGTTTTTTTGTTTAATATGCAAAAGGCATTAATATATTGCAGCAAATATTTCTACAGCGTATTTTAAGGTACAACATACACGCACACACGCACACACGCACACACGCACACACGCACACACGCACACACGCACACACGCACACACGCACACACTCACGGACAGACACGCACAGACACGCACAGACAGGCACAGACACGCACAGACACGCACAGACACGCACAGACACGCACAGACACGCACAGACACGCACATACACGCACAGACACGCACAGACACGCACAGACACGCACAGACACGCACAGACACATACAGACACGCGCAGACACAGACAGACACAGACAGACGCAGACAGACACAGACATACACAGACAGACACAGACAGACAAAGACAGACACAGACATACACAGACAGACACAGACATACACAGACAGACACAGACAGACACATACAGACACAGACAAACACATACTAACACAGACAGACACAGATAGTCACAGACAAACACAGACAAACACAGACAGACAGACAG
>JAHLWY010000382.1:0-37500 GCA_020002185.1 Paraescarpia echinospica | reverse complement strand
ATTTTCATAACCATTCAATATTTTAAACACTTCTGTTTGATCTCCTCTCAATTTCCTGGTCTCTAGTGTTGTTAAACCGCATTTTTTAGGCGTATTTCGTAACTAAGATCCCTCAGTTTTGGTATAATTTTAGTTGCTCTCCTCTGCACTCTTTCTAGCATATCTATGTCCTTCCTGCGATATGGCCTCCACGCTTGAATACAATATTATAAATGAGGCCTAACTATTGTTTTGTACAGAGGTATTATTAGCTCTCTTTTTATACGTTATGTTTCGCCTAATTAATCCAATGATTTGATTTCCCTTTGAAGCTGCAATTTCGCACTGCTCTGAAACCTTCATATCAGCACTAATGGTTAACCCTAAGTCCTTTTCATTTACAGTAGCACTTAGTACAGTACCCCCCAATGTATATTCTACCTCTTCGTTTCCATGTCCTGTTTAGATGCATTTACATTTCCTAAAATTGAACCGCATTTGCCACTTTTCAGACCATTTGATCAACTTGTCAAGATCATCTTGTAAATGCTGTTGTTCTCCATCACTTTTAATCCTTCTAAACTCGTTTGTATCATCCGCAAATTTCAACACCTGGCTTGTTATTTCATCATCCAAATCGTTTATATATATTAAGAATAATATAGGTACTAATACTGATCCCTGTGGTACCCCACTTAATACCAATTTCCAGTTTGAAGCCTCCCCACCAACTACTACACGTTGTCTTCTGTCAATCAGCCATTACTCTATCCAGTTTGTTACACCATTTCTTATGCCATGGGCCTTTAGTTTCAGCAGTAATCTTTGATGAGGTACTTTGTCGAAAGCTTTTTGAAAATCTAAGTAAACGATATCTACCGGTTATCCCTCATCTACCCACTTAGTGATGTCTTCAAAAAAACATAAAGTATTTGTTAAGCATGACCTCGCTTTAAAAAAAACATTTTGAGATGGGTGTATTAAGTTTTGTTTAAGAAGTTAATCCACCACGTGATATTTAATTAGTGTTTCTAATAATTTGTAAATCACTGACGTTAAACTCACTGGTCTATAGTTCTCTGACTTGTTTCTCGAACCTTTTTTAAATAACGGTATAATGTTTTCCTCTTTCCATTCTAAAGGGACCACTCCCTCTTCTAATGACAAATTGAAAACTGTTGCAAGCGGTACGCTAATTTGTTCTACAATTTCCAATAGTAGTTTGGGCGGAATCCCATCCACTCCAGGTGATTTATAATCCTTCATAGCCCTTATTTTCTTAGCTACCATTTCCGGGGTTACAATTAATTGTCCTAAATAGTCTGAATCTGCCCCCTTGAACTTAACCTCTAATACTGGCAGTGAACTAATATCTTCTCTGGTAAACACTGAACTATGGTACTCATTCAGGTCTTCTGCCATTAAGAATCCCTCTGATATTATATTTCCAGCACTATCTTCTAGAGGACCGACCTTATCTTGAACTTTCTGTTTGCTTCGAATATACGCATAACAACTCTTGCTGTCATGTTTTATATTAATAGCTAATTGTTGTTCATAGCTTGTCTTTGAATTTATAATTTCAGCTGTAGCTTGAATAAGAGCTTCTTTATAACTGTTGTAGTCTTCATCATTTCCAGTACATCTATATGACTTCCACATCATTTGTTTATACTTAATTTTTTTAATGGCTTCTTTCGATAAGTGTTTCTTTTTGGACCGTTTCCCATGTTTTTGAAGGGTACAAATTTATCGACTATGCACTTAATTTCGCTCTGTAATATATTCCAGCATTCTGTTGCTGTCTTATTTTTCAGTGTGTTATTGCAGTCTATCTTTGCTAAATATTTCCTGATGTCCTTATACCTTCCTTAGTGGAAATTTCTCCTATACTGCTTTTTAATATCCTTTCTGATTTTACTTTGATAGCAAAATGTATCTGGTTGTGATCGCCACTCCCCAGCGGCTCACATATCTTGACATTGTCAACTAATTCATTCTGTGTGGACAAAACTATGTCTAACACATTCTCACCCCTGGTTGGTTCTACCACATGATGAGAAAAGAAAGTATCTTGAACTAAAACTAAAAACTTGTGGTCCTCACTCCCCATACACTGAAGAGATTTCCATTGTATATGCCCGTGGGAAAAATCACCCATAATAATACAGTCCCATTTGCTTACTTCCCTTATAGCGTTTTAGTATTTTTTCATTCTCTTCTATGCTTATGTTTGGACTTCGATAAATTAACCCAATTGTTAACGTTGAGTTTCCTGTAACTATGTTACACCAAATATAACATGCATAACTTAGTTAAACTAATGTATTTTGGCTGTGACGTCATGCGTTTTACCTTCAGATAGGTCTCCAAATAGTTGTAAGAGTTTCCAAGAAACGAACTTGTCTAACAAAAAAAACAGTGTAGAAAAGAGATCGGAAAAAACTCGCAGAACGATTACCAATTGGAAGAAATTGACATTGATGTAAACTTACTTGAACAGTCGAACATGTTCGACAGTGAGCCAAATTTTGATTACGCAATGGTTTCGAGGACGTCGCCGTTGCACTGTACTCTCGCGCTCACGTTCTCAAACGAGTAAATGTTTTCTAGCGCCTGTCCAACAATTTTCACTTGGCTCCTCGCGGCCTCGGCGGCTTGTTTCTTTATTCTTTATATAAACATCATAACGGGCACGTGAAACGTAGACAACCGCAGAACGCAAGTTCTGAAATATACGTTGTATGCTCAAAATGATGAGGAACGGACAGAAAATGAAGTTCACTTCCATCGATATGCCGTAGTCGCGATTGTGTAGAATTGTCACATTGCCGTGGTTTTGCAATTAGGGTAGACATAGATAGAGGAGACAGAAAAAACATTTGGATAACAAATGTATTGAGGGATATATACGTGTGTGTACATGTGAGTGTACGTGTGTGTACGTGTGTGTGCCTGTGTGTACATGTATGTGTACGTGTATTTAGTGGGTGGTGTGTTTGTGTGTGTGTGCGTGCATGCGTGAGTGTGTGTGTGTGTGTGTGTGCTTGCTTGTGTGCGTGTGCGTGCGCGAGTGTGTTTGAATTTGTGTGTGTGTTCGCGCCTGCGTGCGTCCGGGCGTGCGTGTGTGCGTGCATATGTGTGCATATGGGTTTACGTTCGTGTCTGCGTCATAGCGTGAGTGCGTCATGGCGAGCTACACACAAACAGTCAGAAAAACAGACAGAGCGTCAGAGAGAGAGAGAGAGAGAGAGAGAGAGAGAGAGAGAGAGAGAGAGAGAGAGAGAGAGAGAGAGAGAGAGAGAGAGAGAGAGAGAGAGAGAGAGAGAGAGAGAGAGAGAGACAGAAAAGTAGCCGTACATATTGCATAATATTAATTAACTCCGTGGGAAGCCTTCAGACTCATATAATGAATCCCAGCTTCCCTGTGTCGGAAAATAATAGGTGGTTATCTCCGTTCCAAATAAAACACATGCATTAACCGAACGTATTTATGTTCCGGGTTACCCTTCCCTTCACAATGAGACAAATAGTAGCGTATAATGAAAGATGCGTAGCTGCAGTATCTCACTGGCTCCCGGTGCAGAACGCTCAAAATATTACCCCGCTGAAAACACTACGGTATTGTTTTAGTGAACTTTCAAAACACTACCGTAATGTTTTAAGTGTATCCTCAATTTCAAAACACTACCCCCAGTATAATTGTACCTTCTAGTTACAACAGTCACCTTAGATAATCATCCTGTACACTAGGGGCAAGTTGGCGCCAATTAGGCAACGGAAATAAATAGTTAGTGTGAAATTACATAAAATATTAATTATATTTAATGTCATTATTATAATTTGTTATGGTTTGAGTTAATTGTGGTTGGGGTTAAGGTTAGTTATTAACGTTGTCGTTGGATCCATTCATACGACGGGAATAAATAGTTAGTATGTTAATCAGACGACGGGAATATAGAATCATCTATTAGGGAAACATAATGATGGACCAGCCTTTATTATGTTATGTAGCATAGTCGTTATGACAAATCAGATTGGTGATAATAAATAGTTAATGTTAAATATCCTTATTAATTAGATTAAAGTAATTAACATTAGCTATGGCTGGGGTTAAAATAATCGTTGGAACCAGTACAATTTTAAAATGTTGGGAAAAAAATGTAGACGTAGTGTTTTGAACTTAACAGTAATGTTTTCAGAGTATGCTCAAACACTAAGGTGGTGTTTTGAAAGTACACTTAAAACACTACCGTAGTGTTTTCGAGGATAGTGTTTTCAATTTACTACACCGGGCTGTGCCTGCGAGCTGTGAATCCAGAGTAGTGACCCAGGTATGTGACCCCGAGTTGTGACCCCAGTATGTTACCCCCGAGTTGTGACCCCGGATTGTGACCATCAGTGTCCAGTAACCTTCCACAGCAAGGTGGAGGGTTTGTCAGGCTTAGGCCCGTTATAGCTAACTTCCATACATCCCACTATAGCTACATTTATCCCGTTGCAACAACAAATGAGAGGAGTAGTTATGTTAGACTTGATTATACAAGCCCCGTGAGGTGGCAGCATTCGCTTGGCCTCTCACTAGGGCCTAGGTTATTAAGCTCTAACCAATGTTACCGGTTGGGGGCTTTACCCCAGATTCGGGTAGAGACGATGATTGGCTCTCAGACCAACTATGAAATAACAAATTAAATATGGATACACTTTTATCAGATTATACTATACTAGAACAACTATATTCAGCATTAAACTTATATTGAAACATGTCTCACACAAAATAAACCGTGGTACCGCTGTATCATTTTGCTTCCACGAACGATCTCTGCGCATTTCTGTAGGACAGAACACACGCACGGGGTTAGAGAGTTCGACTGTTCAAGTAAGTTTACATCAATGTCAATTTAATTTAAGAAAGTTTACGTCTTTAATGATGTCACCAGATCACACAGTGGAACTTAGGAATTTAACGGTCGGTTCAAAACATATGAACATTTATAAGTAATATACAGTATATTGTTTCTTCCAATCGATAATCGTTCTACGTGTTTTTCACGATCTCTTTTCTACACTGGTGTTTTTGTTAGACTAGTTCGTTTCTTGGAAACTCTTACAACTATTTGGATACCTATCTGAAGGTACAACGCATGACGTCACATCCAAAATACGTTAGTTTAACAAAGTTATGCATATACATTACATGCTATTTTAGCCTTATAGCTGATCTTCTGGCTCAAGGATCTATAAAATAGTGTGTAGAATTTCATAGCTCGTCGTCTAAAAGATACTACGAAAAGATTGGGCTAGCAGCTGTTATGCGGGTATTCATACATACAGTTACGATATACTTATTGTGCTCTTCTTAATTTATAATCTTAAAATTAAATACTAATATTATAGTCTTCTTCTGTCAAGTACTTTCCTATTGACGTTTGCTGTTTTTGATGGTGCACAGTTGTGTGTGTTTGAGTGTATGTGTGTGTGTGTGTGCATGCGTGAGCATGCGAGAGCGCGTGTGCGTGTATGTGCGCTTGCGTCTGTGCATGTTCGTATGTCTACGTGCGTGCGTGTATGTACGCGTGCGAGCGCGTGTGTTCACAAGGGATATGGGAGGTTACGAAACCATCCAAAAGTCAGTCTTATATGTAAGGTAAGAGATTATTGGTCTTACCACTCGTATAAGACTGGTCCCCGCAAGCGCCGTAGATTGAACAAATCAGTAGATGTTCATTTTGATATGTACCGTTGGATATGTGGCAGTATTAATCTCCTGATATTTAAAACAAACGGGTTCTATTGGTTTTAATGCATCAACCACGGACTATTATAGTGTTTTTGAACTTCAGTATTTTTGGATGCAGTTGGCGAGAGACCACGAGATCCGCACAGATACGCTAACTTCTAAACCACACAAGTGGTTTCCATTGGTTCGCCTCTTCAGTACCATTAAGCAGGTAGGAGGCAGGTGGCGGGAGGCGGGAGGCGGGAGGCGGGAGGCGGGAGGCGGGAGGCGGGAGGCGGGAGGCGGGAGGCGGGAGGCGGGAGGCGGGAGGCGGGAGGCGGGAGGCGGGAGGCGGGAGGCGGGAGGCGGGAGGCGGGAGGCGGGAGGCGGGAGGCGGGTGTGTGTGTGTGTGTGTGTGTGTCTGTCTGTCTGTCTATATGTCTGTCTGTCTGTCTGTCTGTCTGTCTGCCTGTCTGCCTGTCTGTCTGTCTGTCTGTCTGTGTCTGTCTGTGTCTATATGTGTCTGTCTGTGTCTGTCTGTGTCTGTCTGTGTCAGTCTGTGTCTGTCTGTGTCTGTCTGTGTCTGTCTGTGTCTGTCTGTGTCTGTCTGTGTGTTTGTGAGTTTCTGTGAGTGTCTGTGCGTGTCTGTGCGTGTGAGTGTACGTCCGTGTGTGTGTATATGCGTGTGTGTGTGCGTGTGTGCGTGTGTGCGTGTGTGCGTGTGTGCGTGTGTGCGTGTCTGCGTGAGTGCGTGTGCGTGTATGTTGTACCTTAAAATACGCGGCAGTAATATTTGCTGCAATATATAAATGCGTTTTGTATGCTAAACAAAAAACTCCTATTAATCAAATCAAATCAAATTTATTTACACACCTCATATCTGCACAAAGCAAATTCAGGGGTGTTTACAAACTAAAACATGATGTATGAATAAAATACTTTCTTTACGATATGAATATTGTACATATACAATATGATGCAGAGATTTTAAGTAAACATTTTGAGATACAAATAAATGTATACAAGATTTAAAAATTCAACATATGAATGAATATCCTACGAAATACCTCTTTTGACGCGAGCGTCATCGTCTGCAAACAATGAAATGCTTATATGTGTAAGTGTCTTGACATAGTTGAATATTGACTGTTCAAAGACGAACAAACCTCTTATATTTGTTGTTCACTATTTTCATGTATACACAAACGAACTTGAGGCGATCATATATAGGCCGATATATACATATATATATATATATATATATATCGGAAGTAGAAGCATGTGTGCATTCATACAAACAAAATGTGTATATACACCTGGAAACATTATCCTTAATAATATTCGTTGAGAGGAACCCTTGGAATGATAAACATTATCATCATGTTGATCTTAAATTCGTATACAGTGACGTCATCTAGAGAGTTGACCACTGATCATGTAGGAGAAATACCGTCTAGAAAAGCACAACTTATCACACACACCCACAAACCCACACACTCACACACTCACACACTCACACATACACACACTAACACGCTAACACGCTAACACGCTCACACACTCACACACTCACACTCTCACATACTCACACACACACACACTCACACACTCACACATACAAACACTAACACACTAACACACTACACACACACACACACACACACACACACGTGATGAAATAACTCAACTGTCGTGTTTAAACACACAGTATATTGGAAGTTCAGAGGTCAACGGTTCAAAGAAGCAGATGGACACATAGAAAGACGAGTGAACCTCGGAGCCTACCACGAGTTCTAATGCAGCAAATATAACTAATTAATATTTAAAAAATATTCATATATAGTATGTACGCACGTTCGGTGATGTTGGTAGATTTTAACCATTGTGATATATAATGGAAATCACTTGAGAGTACTGGGAGTGAGGACCACAAGTTTTTAGTTTTAGTACAAGACAGTTTCCTTTCTCATCATGTGCTACAGCCAACTAGGGATGAAAATGTGTTAGACTTAGTTTTGTCCTTACAGAATGAAATAGTTAACAATGTCAAATTATCTGAGCCACTGGGAAATAGTGATCACAAACAGATATATTTTACTATCAAAGTAAAATCAGAAAGAAATAATAAAAAGCAGTTCAGGAAAAATTTCCACAAAGGAAGTTATAAGGAAATTAGGAAATATTTATATAAGATAGACTGGAACAACACACTGAAGAATAAGACAGGGAAGATATTAGTTCACTGTCAGAACCAGAGGCTAAGTTCTTGGCGCAAAATCAGACTATTTAGTACAGTTAATTGTAACCCCGGAAATGGTAGCTACGAAAAATTAGGGCTATGAAGGATAGTAAATCACCTGGAGTGGATGGGATTCCGCCAAAACTACTACTGCAAATTGTTGAACAAATTAGCATACCACTTGCAACAGTTTTCAACTTGTCATTAGACGAGGAAGTTGCTCCTTTAGAGTGGAAAGAAGGAAACATTATACCGTTATTTAAAAAAGGAGAAAGTCAGAGAACTACAGACCAGCGAGTTTAACGTCAGTGATTTGCTTATTATTAGAAAGACTAATTAAAGTTCACATTGTGGATTTTCTTGTTAAACGTAACTTGTTAAACCCATCTCAACATGGACTTCTAAAAGCGAGGTCATGCTTAACAAATACGTTGTGTTTTTGGAAGATATCACTAAGTGGGTAGACGAGGGATCAACAGTAGATATTATCTACTTAGATCTTCTGAATGCTTTCAAGAAAATGCTACATCAAAGGATACTGCTTAATCTAAATAAGTTTTGAGTGGGGTTCCACAGGGATCAGTACTGGGACCTATATTATTCTTAATATATATATCAACGATATGGACGATGATACAACAAGTAAGCTGTTGAAATTTGCGAATGATACAAAATTGTTTAGAAGGATTAAACGTGATGGAGATAGTCAGCATTTAGAAGATGATCAAGAGAGGTTGATCAAATGGTCTGAAAATGGCAAATGTTGTTCAATTTTGGGAAATGTAAATGCCTCCCCACATGACAAGGGAATGTATATGTATAATATACTATGGGAGGTTCTGTACTAAGTATTACAGTAAAAGAAAAGGACTTAGGGTTAACCTAAGTGGCTGATATGAAGCTTTCAGAGCAGTGCGGTATTGCCGATTCAAAGGGAAATCAAACCCTTGAATTAATTAGGCGAAACATAACGTATAAAGAAAAAGAGCTAATAATACCTCTCTACAAAAGAATAGTTAGGCCTCATTTAGTATATTGTTTTCAAGCGTGGAGGCCATATCGCAGGAAGGACATAGATATGCTAGAAAGAGTACAGAGGAGAGCAACTGAAATTATACGAAAACTGAGGGATCTTAGTTACGAAATACGCCTTAAAAGAATATGGTTTAATAACACTAGAGACCATGATATTGACAGTAGATCAGATAGAACTGTCTAAAATATTGAATGGTTATGAAAATATTGATAGAAATATTTTTTTCTAAGTTAAGAAGGATGGAAGAACCAGAGGCCACGAAGTTACATAAGTAAAGCAGCAGAGTAGATTAGATATAAGAAAGTTCTCATTCTCACAAAGGACTATAAATTAATTGAATAGATTAAATTCTGATTGTATTGGTGCTAATAGGTGAACATATTTAAAAATAAAATCGACACACACCTTATTGGGGCGTGATACACGTATATAAAAAGTATTGGACTTTCGAGAATCGAAAAGGCTTCCTTGTCCACCCTGCCGTATACAGTTAATTTTCTGGATGGCAATCTTGTTAAATCTATATAGCACATTATACCCGCAACGTAGCACCTGTCACATACGTAGTTATTATGTTCTACGTGCACACGCAGTTGGCGTTATTGTGTCCGTAGTTGTTGTAACTAACACTCACTGATCGCCTCGTCGTGTTCTTCAGTCATCGACACACTCGGGTTATCGGCTTCTTCCTATTGATCAATCACAGTGTTCGTCAAACGTGTTAAACAGCTGCATTTTGCTGCTAACGTAAAAAAAAACGAATTGACTACAGCAACAGCAAACTATCATCAGAATATTCTCAGATAATACCAGAGAGTGCACATATTGTAAAATGTATAGGTAATTTCTTGCATAGCGCAGTATCCAGTTCTTAGGACTGTTCAATGCACTTTGCATTCTCTGCCAGACTTGTTCAATCGAACATGATCTCGACTTCTCTGGGAAGCATTTAACCTCGCTGCAATTAATGCGCGAAGACTACTCGTAAACAAACATACACCTCTATCTATAGACAGTTACTCTTCCATACAGCTTAGTGAACTGGAGCAACGTAGAGTGAACGAACTTGTCCATAATTCGACTCGGCTGCACATGATTCGAAACCGGGTTCTCTAGGTCGAGAGTCCGATGCTGTAGCACTGCGACAGTGCGAATGTTTTATTATGTTGTATTCCTGCTTCATGCCCCCAGCCTCCCATAATTATATACACATATATATATATATATATATAAACATATATATATGTATACAAGCTGCGTTGACAACTTCAAATGGGAAATAACTAGCCTTGTTAATGTTGGTACTTACTTCATTAGCATCGTTAGCCTCTACAACCGCCAAAGCCATCAAGGCGAAGAGTAAGATAATTCTCCCACGCATTGTCTCTTCAGAGCAAATCTGCATGGAGAGAAATAAATAACAAATACAATATACATCTCTGTTGACCACCCCTTATGCACAGTCAAAGCGGTCGTTCAAGACAGCTAGTCGTCCATGGCAGGTTGCAGGTATATAACAGAACTATTTAGAAGTAGAGGTCTGTTCCATCTGGCTGATAACGGAATATTATTAGTTAAGTATACATGGAGTAATGATATTGTTGGGTGAATCCTCCGTCGTTTATTTTAATATTTGGTAGTCACGTGACTCAGTCACGTATTTATATTATCGGGTGATAACTGAAAAGCGTGAAGTATCAGGATTAATGCGTTGTTGAAGACGAAATGACGTTACAGCCGTTGGCAGATTTTGACAGGTGCTTATTTTGACAGTTGTTTCTTCTCATTTGAACTGCGCTCAATTGTACAAACGCTACAATCACACTTTAGTCGGCTTACAATTTACAGACAGCGATATGCTCACGACTTGTGTATTACAGTTAGGAACAATTCATGCCTAGAATTGTAACCGCGCAATACAGGTGGTCGCCTACATGAGGATTCGCCAAGACTGGCTCTGAAGAGTTGCAATTTGCAAATTCCAATATTCATATCTGGGGTTCTTTAAATGGAGTTAGTGGTGATATACATCATGCTAGTCATTAGAATGTATTTTTATATGATGTGATGGAGAACATTTTTAAAGTTGTACTCCGCTCCAGTTTGTGGTCTGTAGTGACATCTAACTTTCGCATTCGCTGGTAGTCCCACGAGCCTCTAAAATAAGAGTCAGTAACGGTTCTTTAGATATTGAATGTTTTATTTACAATTTGAAAATGTTATTGGCGCAACGTGTCAATTGCAAACACTGTTTATCAAACAAAATGTTGCGGGCAGTATAACTTTAACATTAGTCTAGTATTAAGAACTTCAGTGAGTAAGTATTAAGAATATTAGCGAAGAATGAACATCCAATGATTGACAACATCTCCTGAAAGAAACATCATCCTTCCTTACCTGATTCAGGCACACGAATGTCTTCAAGTGATGAGTCGAACCTTGTCTGAGTTGAATTCCACAGATAACCCCCCTCCTTATGTGTTCAATGCAACAAACAATAATGCTATATTGCAATTTCTTTTTTATTATCAACACTCGTCTTTCAAGTTCGACTGGAAATGACGAATACGAGTAACCGTACAATTAGTTTGCTGCATTGAGTACAGTGTGGCTTAATTAGATGAAGTATTTTAAAACTGGTGAGACAACAACGTTTCCATTTTCTTACACAACTAACAATGATTACTAATAATTGTGTTTTTATGCAAGCAAAAGTTAATATGTTTAGCCGATGTTAGCATGACCTTTTGAACGATTGCATCTTTTGTTGTCAAGCAGGTTTGAGAACGCTGTTTCTTTATTCCGCGAGCAGTAACAGCGCAATATATTATTTTTATCTTGCCGCCATTCTGTCTGACGCGACTTTAAATGTTGAATTTATCTTTTTCTGTTTACACAGATTTATCATAGATATGTATCAACAACATGATCAGGTAAGTGTTAAATGGTATGGTTATGTATTTAGGTGTAGGCATATAGAGCAGCTACGACGTGGTTGGCGATAATAAATAAAGCTACACCCATTCATGTCCATGTAGCAACAAACCAATATTTGCATTTGTCACCATTTTTCTTAAAGAGGCTTTCACTCCACTTACCACTTATTTTATGTAGTCGAATGTTAAGTCTTGCTAAATATGTCCAGGTAAAGCGAACGTAATGCCACAGTGGCGCCCTCTGAAGAGTGGATCACCACAAGTTGGTAAATCACAGGTCAATGTTCAAGGGAAACGTAGAAAGAGGAGAGTGGACCTCGACTCCCAGGAGGAGATGCTATCCCGATGTCCCTAAAGTTAGCGTTCTATATAATAGAATATTACGAACATTTTTTGCGACTACGCCTTCGGAAACCAAATCCAGAGTCGCATCAAGACAACCGGTTTGGTTAGTCTCAAAAGATATCAGCAGAATTAAAGTTGGAGGGATATGCTCAGTAAATAAAATGAATAAGCAAGGTAATACATATAACTTCCAATGATTCAAATGTTAAAGATAATGCAAAATACATAAATAAAGCAAAGTAATACTCGGCATGGTGTTTTTTCTCGTTGATGGGTATGGCCTTGCGTCATTTGTTGTTTTTTGTTTTACAACATATTTCTCTGTAGTTAAAATCTACCACTTGCCCTCCTTACGTATTTTTGTTACATGGAAATTTGAAATCAAATGTAGCATTTAGTTTTTATCTATCTCTGTGTGGCGTTGTTCTTGACTGTCTGGCATAAGACACACATACAAAAACAGGAACAGCGCAAGAGGTCTCGGCGTAACGTTGTATAAAATGTCGAGAAGATCTTGTAAACCATACTTTGAAAATAAGTGGTGACTAACAACACTGAACAAAGCGTGAAGTTTCGACAGCTGTAATAGCTTGAAACATGACGTAGAATGTATTGGCATTGTCGGAATAAATAAACAGGTGTGTCTTGTGAAGTTGCGATATCTGGAACCAATTTACCTTTTTATTCTTACAGCACATTAGCACTAGTACCAATGGAGTCCTGTTTCGTCTGTCTGACGTCACCGGCCTTTTAGCTCAGTTGGTTAGTGTCGTGCTAATAACGCGAATGTCGTGGGATCCATCACCATATCGGCCATTAATACTTTTAAAAACTATAGTAGATTATTACTCTATAAAATGACCAGTATTATGTCATGCTAATAGGACAATAACGTAGTTTTGAAAGTACACGTGGCGTTGAGATCGCGAATCAACGCCAAAAACCGGTTTAAAGTTGAATCAGTTAAATTTTGTTGCGTGAACATGGCATTATTTCTTCATGCAACCACATTTGTAAACATGTGTTAGAACCGTTGGTGTATCTGTAATTCTGTACTCCTTAATGTTATATGAGTATAAACGTGCATGATAATGTGAACCTGACGGACACTCCGTCTTATATTTCGTTAAAATCATTGTATAGACCTAAATGATTTTCTTTCCGACAAAAAACCATAAAACAAACTTTTGCGCGAACGGTAGGCATCTGCAGGAAAGATTGGCTGACCATGCAGAGTTCAACATTTTTTCAAGTGAGGGTATAGACAAAATGACGGGTTTCAAAAATATCGTCCTAAGATGTACTAATACACATTGTCCTAGTGTACATATATTTAAAATGTTAAATATTTCATCCAGTGGATAATTTTTTTTTTTTCTGTCAATAACAAGTCATTTCATGTATGCGATTTAGTGACTCATATATTATGTAATAATGCGATTTGCACAGTTTAAAACGCCGGCTTCTGGCTTCCGTGACTAAAACATCCCGATGACGTCACGCGCTTACTTTCACCCTACCTATACGGCCACCTGGAGTTTATGTCCCAACTTCGGGGAACTTTATGACAAGTGCGCCGGTGTGCTCATATTCGGTGGGAAATGGGAGAGAGGTGGGATGAAGGTACGTGGGATGAAGGTACTGGGAGCAGGCGGAGGGGAGAGGTTATTGTACGGGCCTGGACAGACGCGTTAATGGGGTTACGCAGCATTGTGTTAGAACCAGGCACGATGGTGAAGGTGGGCTCTTACTAAAAGGTATTTGAAAGATTAATGTACAATAGATTAAAGAAGTACATAATGAAACATAACATATTGTCTAACTCCCAATTTGGACTTAGGAAAGGATATTCCACTGATATGGCTATTTCACTGCTAACTGACAAAATTATTAAGGAAATCGATACCAAGGAACACGTAATTGGGTTATTTCTGGATTTAGCAAAAGCCTTTGATACCGTTAATCATAATATATTATTGAGAAAATTAACACATTATGGAATCAGAGGGAATATACTCCAATGGATTCGTAACTGTTTAGTTAACATACAACAACGAGTAAAATTTTATGGAACAAAATCTTCCCTTAAAAACATAACATGTGGTGTTCCGCAGGGTTCAATTCTGGGACCTTTACTCTTTCTTATCTATATAAATGATTTATCTACTTTATCTAACACAATGTTTACCATTATGTTTGCTGATGACACGAGCATCTTTATACAAGGCAACTACATAAATGAAATGGTAAATGCTCTGAACTCTTAAATAAAAAACTATCTTTATGGCTTAAAATTAATAAACTTTCTTTGAATATACAGAAAACTCACACTGTGACCTTCAGTAATACGATCAGTATTAGAGAAAGGAGTAATAACATTTGCATAGACGACATACAAATTAACACTGTACATGAGATACAGTTTTCGGGTGTGCTTATAAATAATAAATTGAACTGGAGCACACACATTAAATGTACATGAAATAAAATGTCTTAAAATATTGGTATTATGAAAAAGGTGACAAACAAATTAGATAATGAATCATTTTTAAATATGTATTACATGTTTACATAACCATATATCACTTACAGTAATGTCGTCTGGGGAAGGGCCCCGAATATATACCTTGCTAAAATTCATTTACTCCAAAAAAGAGTTTTGCGTGTAATAAGTCATGTAGGATTTATTGATCATACGCAGCCTTTATTTACATCTTATCAAATAATGAATATTTATGACGTAAAAAAATACTTATGCTGTATCCCAATGTTCAAGCATAATAGGGGCATGTTGCCAGATATATTTCATAATGTGTTTGTCCTGCTAATATCCACATATAAATATATTACAAGGCAGGAATTAACATATAAAATACCATACTGCAAGACAAATTGCAGACAACTGTATTTGGCTGATGTTGGTCCTAAAATCTGGAATACATTTATTACAAATGAATATTTACAGTATTGTACATCTCTTCATAATGTTCAAACAAAGGACCAAGCGTCTAATTCTAGCAAACATGTACTAAATTTTGCTTTAATGTAATTTGTTCATGTTAAGATGCAACCGGTGTTCGGTATTACTGTACTCGTATAAGGCACTATTAAATAATTCGTTAGTTTATTATGAAGATGTTTATGTATTATGTTGTCGTTGTTTTTTGGATACGAATTACAGTTTACATTACTAATATGACATGAATAAGGAACACAAGCAATGTGATGCTTTGTTCCAATTGATACGTAATGTATTTACGTGTTTCATATCACTGCTACATCTATGCTGCAATGTACATTATGTATGAATAAAGATTATTATTATTACAAAGTGACACCCGTCGCCAGTGGTTTGGAAATGGTTATTAGGCAGTCTGATGTAGTGTTTGTTTGTTTGTTATTGTTGTTGTTGTTGTTGTTGCTTGTGGTGGTGGTGATGGGTGTGATGTGTATATGTGCGTGCGTGCGTGAGTGTGTGTGTGCTTGCGTGTGTGAGTGTGCGTGCGCGAGTGTGTTTGAGTGTGTGTGCGTTCGTGCGTGTGTATGTCCGGACGTGCGTCCGTCCGTGCATATGCGTGCATACGGGTGTACGTACGTGTCTGCGTCATGGCGTGAGTGCGTGAGTGCGTGATGGCGTGCTACACACAAACAGGCAGAAAAACAGACAGAGTGTCAAAATGAGACAGAAAAGTATTCGTACATATTGCATAAGATTAATTAAGTCCGTGGGAAGCCTTCAGACTCGTACAATAAACCCCCGCTTCCGTGGATCGGAATATAATTGGTGGTTATTCCCGCTCCAGATAAAACACATGCATTAACCGCACGTATATATGTTCTTGGTTACCCGTCCTTTCACATCGGGATAAATAGTAGCCTATAATGAAAGATGTATAGTACAGTATTTCACTGGCTCCCGGTGTAGAACGCTCAAAATATTACCCCGCTGAAAACACTACGGTAGTGTTTTAGCGAACTTTCAAAACACTGCCGTGATGTTTTAAGCGTATCCTCAATTTCAAAACACTAACCCCAGTATAATTTTACCATCCAGTTACAACAGTCACCTTAGAGAATCACCTTATACACTAGGGGCAAGTTCGTAATCGTTGGCGCCAACTAGGGAACGGAAATAAATAGTTAGTGTGAAATAACATAAACTATTAATTATATTTAATGTCATTACTATAATTTGTTTGAGTTAGTTATGGTTGGGGTTAAGGTTAGTTATTAACGTTGTCGTTGGAACCATTCATACGACGGGAGTAAATAGTTAGTGTGATAATCAGACGACTGGAATTAATAATTATCTATTACGGTTAAGATTATTATTATTAGGTATGGTTGAAAACATAAAGATGGACCAGCCTTATTATATGTAGCATAGTCGATATAACCAATCAGATTGGTGATAATAAATAGGTATTGTGTAATATCCTGATTAATTAGATTAAAGTAATTACCATTAGCTGTGGCTGGGGTTAGAATAATCGTTGGAACTAATCAAATTGAAAAATTTTGAAAACAAGTTGGTGTAGTATTTTGACCTTAACAGTAATGTTTTCAGGGTATGCTCAAAACACTAAAGTGGTGTTTTGAAAGTACGCTTAAAACACTACCATAGTGTTTTCGATGGGTAGAGTTTTCAATTTATTACACCGGGCTTTGCCTGCGGGCTGTGAACCCCGAGCTGTCACCCAGGTCTGTGACTCCGGGTTGTGACATAAAGATGTGACCCCGTGTTTTCACCCCGGGCTGTGACCATCAGTGTCCAGTAACCTTGCACCGCAAGCTGGAGGGTTTAAAAAGGCTTAGACCTGTTATAGCTAACATCCCATTATACATACACCCATTATAGGTACATTTTATTCAGTTGCAACAACAAATGAGAAGAATAGTTATGCGGACATTAAAACTAGTCCCGCTATAGCTACTATCTAGAGTCTATTTTTCGACCAAGTGAGAATCAGTTATATGAAATTAATGAAGCACATATGCTCACTAAGTCGTGTTACGGAAAATACATTAAAACGTAGATATAACGGGAATTCTTCAGCTGCCAAACATAAAGAGTAGCTATAACGGGAAGTAGCAATAAGTGAAAACAGCTATAACGGGAATATGCTATAACGTAAAGTGTTTATACCGAGAAGTAGCTATAATGGAACGTAACTGAAACGAGTAGTAGCTATAACGGGTAGGAGTTATCAGGGGTAGTAGCTGTAACGTATAGTAGCTATGACGGGTAGTTGCTGTAAAGGGCAGTAGTTGTAAGGGGTAGTAGCAGTTACGGGGAATAGCTTTAACGGGTAGTAGCTGTAGTGGGTAGTAGCTATAGCAGGTAGAGCTATGACGGGAAGTAGCTATAATCGGAAGACATCCGACAGAGCAGTAGGACAGAAGAAAGCGGCTGTATACGTTGATAATAATAATAATAATATAATAGCAATATATTGTTATTATTATTACTACTAATGATAAATTTGTGTACGGGTGAGGAAGACACCAGACCCTGGAGAAATGGAGAAAACAGTTGACATGGGAAGCAATCATAGTTTCCTTGTGTTTGGTCTAATCTTCCTATTTTAGTATGTTACCTTCCTCAACGTTGTTTCTTACGTAGATATTGGTTAGCACCGCACGCACGCATACACACACACACACACACACACACTCAATCACTCACTCATTCGCTCTGTCACTCACTCATTCACTCACTCACTCACTCACTCACTAACTCACTTTCTCTCACACACACACACTCACACGCACGCACGCACGCACATACACGCACACATATACACACACCAGTTAGTTGGCCTATAGCTGGTTTTCATTAACGGCTTAAACTTTAATATAACAACATATAATCTACATTTACACTGATAAACGACGAGGTAACTGCTATAGTAGAACAGACCATATGTCGTCGTTGGAGCAGACAAATTTGCACGTTTACCAGGGTAGTCTGCAGTGCGCATTTGTAGACCCTATCCAAGGAGTTATCTTGTTGATGATTATTATCGTGTTTTCGGCGGCTCTCTTGTTTGTGGCGTGTTAATTTGCTACAATGTTGTACGAAGCGCGTGATGTGTCACAGTCAACCTCTGGACACGTACTGCACGTGGTTGTTTTAAGTTGTACAAAACTGAAGTAGGCTAAAGCATAAAAAGTATACTTAATACTAAAATATAAATGTTCGAGTAAGAATTTAAGCAGACAAATGGAAAATTACGAATCGACCGGCGGCAGCTTTAGGGCTACTGTTTTATCTTTGGCTAACCATTCAGGAGAACCAATATTTAACAGGTGTGTCATATTCGCGTGAAAAATGTTCTTAAAACCGTGGACATCTGTGAGTTTCCATAATCACTGCTTTGAACAAATGCGGTCTCAGTCAAACAGAGCAACACACAATAGCAATAAACGTTCTGTCAAAGGTTAACCGTATGTATTAAAACAGGCTAAATAAAACTACACAGACTGATCTTTGTGACCGTTTAAGATGTTTAAATAGATATGTAGACTTTTCAGTGGAAAATCACAACCTGTTTTATGATAAAGAGATAAGACTGTTAACTTGTGTGCGTGCTATAGACCGAGCCAATCAGATAAGTTTTTATTTGCCTCTTCGGTGTCCTCGACATTTACTTAGCTTGGAGCTGTAACTACAGACAGCCAATGGCTGATTAGTTCATTATCCAGGCCGAAGTGTTGGGTTTATTAGCATATGCCAGCGTACGTGTGACCTATTAGTACCCCGCTCCACCGAGCAAGCACAATATACGCGTGTGAGCATGAACGCGCAATCCGCATGCACTCGCACATACCTGCATATCCGGAAACACACACACACACAAGTACACACACACACGTACACACAAGCACACACACACACACACACACACACACATGTTTACACACACAAACATGTACGCACGCACACACACACACACGCGCGCGCGCACACAGACATGTATACACACACACTGACACACATACACACACATGTCCACACACATACACTCATATGTACAGTCACACACATGCACACACACAAACACACAAACACACACATGTACAAACACACACACGTGCGTGTGTTTGCGTGCGTACATGTAGTGTGTGCTTGTGTGTAAACAGATAACCCACAAATTACAATTATGAATTCGCATATCTTACATCTGAGACATTAAATTCTGTATACTTTGAAGACATAACTTAATCAATAAGGCTCAAAAAAGAGGACACTTTGCAAGCATATATCGAATTTTGATATAACTAATTCTCTGATGGACATAAGATAAAGCTCGTGTGGATAGCGATGTACTTACTATGCAAAGATCAGTTGACGAGGTGTTCAAAATATGTACTGTGGCCAGAGTAGATATAAAAAAATCGCTGCAGTATGTACTGCGATTCAAAATAAAGATCCGAACAGACACATGTATATCGCGACGTGAGTTAGAGATTGACAATGACAAATATGACGCCATCGTGGTCTGCAGCTGTTCTCACCTGTAACAGCAGTTAGGGAGACCCGTATATATCAAAGGACCATTCGAGAAGGCCGAGTTTGTTCTCCGTGTAGTTCAGGGTCTATCCTGATGTCAGAGGTGACAACACAGGATACATGTATAGTCCATGACGATCGTAGATTCCCATTTATATACTTATGATATACATAACCACTGTCGTCGGAAAATGGGAACGTGTTGAATATAGGGGGAGGCTGAGGCTCTCCAATCACCTCAATTTGCACCCACACCCCTGAGGCTCGCCAAAAATACCTTCAGGTGCTCCACAAGCATCAATATGCACCTTGAAATTCACTAACCTTCCCTAAATATTGGGGGGCTAATCCTATACCCAGCCCCCCACCTAAGTTATTTTTTACGTACAGTATCGGTGTGTTTTACCGTGTTCGTTCTTCGTCTTTGTTTCTTTCACATCTTCCTCTTGTTCACATGGTCTGTTCTTCCCCCCCCCCCCCGTCAACGAGTCGTCTCCCCCTAACTCGAACTCACGTTATTCTCTCCATGCGATAAATAAATAGGTGGTGTTATTATTCTTACAATGATATGGACAGACATGGACAACAAATTATGTTGAACTCGCGTATATTCCCACCCCACCGGGGCCATGCGGGCGAAATAAAAAACCCAACAGTGACTACCCCAACGGGCTTGCTAGCACACCACACCTACAAAATGTTAGTACATCACACCTACATGTAAAACTGACGCAGTTATATGTTAGATACATACAAAGAGAAATACCAAGATCCATTTGTATAATACAGACGCGTGCATACACCATTTGTGGATCAGAATGATATCCAAATTATACGAGACCACTTGTATCAATACATTAACTGTTAATGTCGTCAATACACTGACCGATAGTGACGTCAATACACTGACTGATAGTGACGTCAATACACCGACCGGTTGTGGCTTCAACACACCGGCCGGTAGTGACGTCAATGCTTTGACCGTTGTATACTGATGTGAATACACTGTCAGGTAGTGACGTCAATACGCTGAATGGAAGTGACGTTTTTGTTGCAGATGAAGGTGAAGCAGGACCACATACGAAGAGTGTTCGATTCGAAGAAGATCCCATACACGAAGTTCGACGTGGCGGCGCCGCACCTAGCCGTAGAGAGTGTCTTCATGCAGAAGACACTGCAGCTTGATAACGACGACCTCGTGGCACTGCCTCCGCATGTCCTCAACAACAAGAACTACCGCGGGGTGCGTTGTGACGGGTCGGATAACATAAACACTTTAAATACTGAAAACAATTGCGATATCGCGCATTTACAATATGCTAAATTAATTGCTCTTTCGCTCTCCCTCCCTCCCTTCCTTCTTCCCTCCATACCATACTTCCTCTCCCTCCCTCCCACCGCACTTCCCTCCCTACGTACTTCCCTCACTCCCTCATCCCTCTTCCCTCATTCCATCCTCCACCATCCCTCCCTCCTCCTTCCGTTTCATCCTCCCTCAGTACTTCCCTCTTTCCTTCTCCCTTCATTCCCACTTCCCTCCCTCCTCCGTCCCTCCTTCCTCCCTCTGTCCCTCCATCCGTCCCTCAGTCCATCTTCCGTCCCTCCCTCCCATCCATCCCTCCTCTCTCCCTCCCTCCCTCTATCCCTCCTCCCTCCCTCCCTCTGTCCTTCCTCCCTCCTTCCATCTTTCCCTCCCTTCCTCTTCCGTCCTTCCTTCTTACCTCCCACCTCCCTCCGCACCTCTTCCCTCCCCCTATTCAAGTTACAATTGTCAGACACTTTCACCGTGTTGTGTACTCAAGTATGTGTCTTTGAGCAGAAAATCTTGAGACACTGGAAACATCTGCTTCATGTTCACAACAATTTGAAAAAACTCAAGCATGGTATTTCAAACAAACATGATTTTGTGGTGGACTCTAATTTTGTCACGAGATTCGCAAACGTACTGTTAGAGTACTTTTCTTGACCCGAGCGATGTCTCTCTTTGCAGGATTACGACGCGTATTTCAAGGCGATGGAATGTGAATAACGCATCAAGTCGAGTACACACTTAGACACATATAATGTGAACCGCTTATTCTGTACCACTTGTACTGCGCCAATCAGCCAAAGGTCGCCATTTCTGGATATTAATGATCAAGAGTGCATGTAACATCGAGAGATTGAATCTTTTGGAAACACCCCTTTCCCTGCTAAGTGTTGTTCTCGTTCAAATAAAGCATAGTTCTTTTGACAGTGAAGTTTCTGACGTTACACACTCACTTCACAATTTCAATACAAGCAGTATCCGTTAACCGAGCCATTTTTATTATACACATTTTTTCTGCCGGGACCTCGCCTGACACGACATGTTTAAAAGGAACTGACAGGTAGGCTACCATAAACGATGTGCAGCTAAAGGTAGACAAAGTGTAGTATTAGATACACAGCGATCTCACGAGTATGTTACTCCACTGGGGGCCTACTGCTTGTGCGAATGTGGCGTTAGACATGGTTTGTTTCACTCCTGTCCAGGTGCACGCTGCCTTGAAATACAAGCATAACCTACCACAGATTGAATATTTAAATTATTATACCTATTTAATATGTCGTATGTAGTCTTGTCCATCGGCATTATACAATAGGATTGACTTATTTTATTTGTTAATCTGGGTTTTGTTACGTTCCGAGTTCAATTAAACATTTCTGAATAACACATTGTTACGTAGAATGTTCGCATTACCTGATATCTTAACACAACATCACTTAGGACCAGACACACCGTTGATCGTGTTTGATTTTGATTAGTTTAGATTGATAGCATTGCGGTCATATCGCAGGAAGGACATATATATGTTAGAAAGAGTGCAGAGGAGAGCAACTAAAATTATACCAAAACTGAGGGATCGTAGTTCCGAAATACGCCTAAAAATGCGGCTTAACAACACCAGAGACCAGGAGATTGAGAGGAGATCAGATAGAAGTGTTTACAATAAAGAGTGGTTATGAAAATATTATAATATTGATAGAAATATTGTTTTCTCAGTTAAGAAAGATAGAAGGACTAGAGAACGTGAAGTTACATTAGCAAAGGAGCAGTGTTGATTAGATATAAGAAAGTTCTCATTTTCACAAAGGACTGTAAATGAATGTAACAGATTATCTGCTGATTGTATGGGTGCTAGTAGAGTTAGTATATTTAAAAATAAAATCTACACATACCTCAGAAGGGATACACATAGATAAAAGGGTTGGACTCTCGATAAGCCAAAGGGCTTCCTTGTCCACTTGCCACCTAGAGTTAATTCTCTGGGTGGCAATATTTTTAAATCTTGTTAAATCTTGTTAATCTCCAAATACAAACGCCAACGTAGGAGCTTCAGGGCAGACGCTAAATTCCACAAAGGCAAGGGCACAGCCCTTTTGTAAAAGTTGATCCTATGAATTGTGTTATTTTACAAATATAAAGCCTGAACCCAAACACTCGTGCATTAAGGGATGTCTGGATAAATTATATATCAATGTAACATTATACATGGCTTTGTTCCATAAATCCCTTAAAAAACTGTGCCTGTTTCAATAAAAAATTTCTACAACAATATAACTGAAGGTTTCCCACTACTTTGGCTCATTATTTTTTGTTGATAGATAACAAGACAACTGGTGCATTTATTTGGTTGTGCTTCAAAGTTGGTTAATCTACAACATTAAACATCTTCGTGGACATCTTCGATATAGACGTCTTCATTCATGATTGCTTAGGTAAAAATTTAGAATTTAATATTAAAAAAATAAGTTAACTTCTTATGCACCTAAGTCCTTGAAAATCAAGCTCACAGATGCATCAAAACAAAACGATAAGTCAATCTTAAAACCGATATGCAGCATTACATCTTAGTTACTTAGTTGTCAACAGACATATACGCCAGAGAGCTAAGGTGCATAATCACGATTTTAAAGGGAAACAAAAGACAATGGTGTGGACGTCTAATAGAGTTAACGAAAACTAATCATTTGCTACTATAATATAATGATTATGCCAGTAGTTTATTTAAAAAGTAGTAACTTTAATAGGTAACGTGCAATACGTGCAAATGACAGACAATCAGGAAGAGCAGTGCAATGAGATCGAAGTACTGGAATGTATACTTCCCGATGAGTTAACTGGTATGTTATTAGAAAGGAAAATCTGAATGTCTCATTTTATAAAATGTCTGGCTGTATCATAGACACTGTGAATGTATCAGACCAAGAGACACGCTACCATCCCCCGACCCCCACACCGTACCGCGACGTTCGCGGCAGTCAAAATGGCTTTTAGAAAGCAGACGTTTTGCGTCTAATACTATCATGATAATGATTTGTAATTTCTTTTCTGACGAAAATGCAGTCACCTTTACCATTATGCTAGTGCATAGGCACAGCTTGGTTTTGATAAAACCTCAACTTGTCATCCCATTAAAAAATAGTCCTCTTTAAATCCTCAACCAACTATAAAGGCCATTTTGGAGACGCGCTGGCGCGGCACGTGTCACAACCACAGCTTAAAGTGAGACCAAACCACATTTTTGAATTTCACTCATTTAGTTACTTTGGTATACTAACTCCCCAGTATTAGTTTATTTGAAAACACTCCCTAAAGTACTTTTATTAATTAATCAAAAATGTAACTAAATCAAGACAATACCTCTTTAAATATTCAGACCCTCATAACTCCCTTATCTTTTGGCCAATTTTTAAAAAAAATCAGTACGAAAATGAAGCTTGGAATGAGGAAAATCACTCTAGATTAACTCCATACATTGGAAATATGAAGAAATAAAACAAGGCATTTCATTAGCTAACAAAATGTACTTCGAAAAGGATCACATACTTCAGTATACCGGTTACTTGGGTGATGGGGACTCTAAAAGCTATTCTCAAATTGCTGGGATGGATCCCCCTGTGTATCACAAAGAAATTCGTAAACTGGAATGCTGGAGGCATGTTCAAAAAAGAATGGGCCGTCGTCTCACTGAACAATTAATACAGTGCAAGAACAAGACTTACAACCACAACGGTAAAACATATTTAAGGACATTGGGGGTATGGGGGATCTAACTAAAATGCAGCTTGGAGGATTCAAAGACACTGTGGAGCAGCAACCAGGAATAACACGGGGAATTTGGCGGCGATGGAAAAAGCCGTATGGGCCATTTGGTACCACCATGGGAATAAACATGACACGAAAAGGCACAATAGAATGTTTTGCCAGAATTTGTACCCAAGGAAATGAAACCAGTATTTGAGATCCTAGCCAGTGTTTACAACAATGTGTCTTTCCATCACATTATTTGGGGTCTATGCCTAAAGGAACTATTTGTTGAGAGGCAGATACTAGAAATCGCTGTGAACTGATGATGATGAATGTGCCAGTGCTACTATTCTTTGAAGACTAGGCATTGAGCCAGGCCAACACTGCCTGGTGATGATGCGGAGTCGGGACACAGGGCGTGTTGCTGCAGCCCAAAGGGAAAAAAGTCAGGAAGTGAAGGCAAAACGTAGAAAAAGTAGGGACAAAACAAGAACAATGAGGACGATGACTCATGTGTGCCTGGGGACACTAAAATTGCATATTTGGAACTTAAGACATTTCATTCCATGAGGTGAATGTGCTTTTTGACTTTTATTGTCTTTAAAGGTCGATTATTTCTCAGTTTTGCATTTTGACAGTGTTTTGGGATACAAAAATTGGTACTACTCAAAATGTATTCCGCATAATAGAAGTGATAAAACATAGTTGATGAAGTGAGGAGTGTCAAGGGTACCTAGCCGTTATATGGACTTGAGAGTATATCCCAATTTGTTTCCGAACGAATCATCATCATGCATATTTGATTCTAGTTCATTTTAAAGAATTCACCCTGTCGATAATTTTTACCAAGTTTAATCAGATTCTGTTCAGTAGTTTTAGTGCTACATCAAAAACAAGACGTTTGGTTTTTCAGTGGTGGCCATGTTTTTTTTAGTTACAATATATATCAAGTGTTTAAAGTTAAAATTTGGAGTCATTACCTTTACTAATAAGAATATGTTTGGTCTTTTGGGTTTGGTTTAACCTTCAAGGTCCTCAATCAGTTCGTTTGCCAATCGCCAATCCGTTTTTTTTTCTCCAGATATGTAAGATGTGAATAGGTTAATTAGGGCGCACAGTCGGTTTAATAAAAAATGCGTACTTCTTTTATTAATCGTTAAAAAAAGATGTCTCGTTACACCGGGTATAGCTGGCGAAAGTCCATTACGTTGTCGACCTCCTGCGCCATTTCGGTCACGTGCTTTTTGCGAGATCGGCGTCCCACGCATTCGAAAACAATAACAACACACACGACGTGCTTTGGCGTATCAAGTTGATGACTCGAAAGTTGTTGTACGAAGGTACGAATTACACTATCGCAGTTGGCAACAAGAACGCGTACCCGTGTATTAATTCAACGAGAATTAACAAATAATTGTGACAGTGAATTACACGAGTACGACATCACTGCCAGTGCCACTGCAACTGTCGACCGTCTAGTCTCTAGACACTCGACACGAGTCTGACTCTAACTTCTAATCTAATTCCAAGTCACGTATCAGAGATTCAGTCAGAGAGTGACAACGACCATAATATTTTACATGTATTGTATTTGGTTTCGCTGGATTACGTTAATAAGCTATGTTATTGCGACAATACTTATCGTCATAGAGAGTAGATGACATGAGGGTGCGAAATGACAAGTAACATTGGTTTGGCAGCAGGCCCCTGTTGTTGATCGCTTAGTCAGGGAACATCCGTGATTTCGTGCAACAGAACGTCAAACGCGGGAATATTATATTGGTGATCATAATTATTAAAACATTGTTTTGTGTCTCATATTTTGATTATATTTCTGCAGAATGTTGTTGATTTGCATTGTATTTTATGCAAAATAATTAAGATGTTTTATGACAACCATGATGGTGGTGATGATTGCATTCAATGTAAAAATGTAAATGTGTAAATACATAACATATAAATATAGCTAGAGTACACCATATATAAGGATTACACAAGAAAATGCACGGACTTATTTCCATTGTGGCCCTTGATGCCTGGCTATAGCGTATGTAATGCATTAATTGGTATCCTGTGATACCTTTGAACTGACATATGCCAGCTACTCTTATGTATTTACCAATATTTTGGCTTCCTGTACAATATCGTATACTATTTAAGTACCTTTACATACCAGCACTGTCCAGTAAGCAACCATCTTATTTGCATTCACTGCTAACTCCGGTAAGAAAACCCATGCAGCTTCAATCATCTAGTTGTGAACTAATTTTTGTTCCTAGAGTCAACACTAACATTGGAACCAAGGCTTTTTTTGTTGCTGCACCAAATCTTTGGAATATGTTCCCTCTTAGTGGTAGATCAGTTGAACATATTACAAAATTCCGTCGTCATTTAAAAACTTATCTTCACAACTTTGCTTATCCACCATAGCTTCCTACAGCCTTGACCCATATGTTGACAACTGGAATACTGCTTATGGATGTTGAGACTGACCAATCCTTTTGTTTTTAGGCGCCTCTGAGCTTGGTTTCCAAGGATTTGGGCGCAGTAGATGTAATCTTATTATTATTACTATGTGTATATATTATCACCACATATGAATGCATAATACGTAACTTGTATGAGAGTAGGCAGAGGAGGTGCTAGAGGCGGTCACCCGGAACAGGCAGACACATTTGATCAGTCCAAGTAATTTCAAATTGATAGCAATCAACCACATATAAGTTATCAACCAATTGTAATGTGCATATTTAAATATAGATTTGCTTTCATACACTCTTTTTAAAATAACATCTTGGAATGGAAAACTAGGTTGATTTTTGCACTTGTATATTATACCCACAGTGTATTAACACATACATAAACTTTTAAAAAGTGCTTAGCATATGGCGATGACTCTGAAATAAGTTTATAAAATAATGTATTCCTTATTGAACAAGGGGGACATACTTATTATGAACCTTTGAATACTTGACTAGGAAAATATACTGTTAGCATCACGATTCTTCTTCTCTGACTTTTCCCGTCATCAGGGGTCGTCGGTATGGCTGGTAATTTTCTTTCTCCATGTCGCCCTGTCCATCACCACATCTGCACTCAGACCCACGATTTCCATGTCTCTTCTGCTCTTCGGTCGTCCTCTCCTTCTTCTTCCTGGTATCTCTGTATTTAGCACTATTCTCACTATGTGCTGCTCTCCCCTTCTCATCACATGCCCATACCATTTCAGTTGTTTCTCTGTTATCTTTTTGGATGCTTGTGTCACTCTCGTTGCTCCTCTAATATATTCGTTTCGGATCTTATCTTTCTTTGTTACTCAACACTTCCACCTCAGCATCCTCGTCTCATTCATCTCTATCCTTGTTTCTTGTCCTTTCGTTGTTGCCCAGGTCTCAGCCCCGTACAGCATTGCTGGCCTGACTACTGTTTTATAGATCTTCCCCTTCAACTTCACTGGCATCCTCCTGTCGCACAACACTCCACTGCATTTCTTCCAATTTCTCCAAGCTGCACTCACTCTCTTTTTGATCTCCGTTTCCATGCCTCCTCTCTCTTCCACGACAGACCCTATATATTTGAAGTGTGTCACTTTTTTCCAGCTCGTCTCCCAATATCTTTACTGTCTATCTCCTCATTCCGTTCGAACATGAAGTCCATGAATTGGGTTTTCGGTCGACTAACCCTCAATCCTCTCTCTTCCAGTGCCTTCCTCCACGTCTCCAGGTACTTTGTCAGTCTACATCCTTTCCTCCACACAGCACAATGTAATATGCAAACATCATTGATTCTGGTTCATCTTTTCTCACCTTCTCCGTCAAGACGTCCATCAGCATGAGGAACAGGTATGGACTCAATGCAGATCCTTGGTGCAACACAACCTCTACACCAAAATTGCTGCTTTCACCAGCCACACTGCGTAACTTTGTCTCACACCCCCGGTACATATTCTGTATCAGTCTTATATAATTTTCCGGTACATTCCTCTCTCTCGCACATCTCCATATCTCCTCCATTGTTACCCGATCGTATGTTTTCTCCAAGTCGATAAATACCACTCTGATGTCCTCCTATCCCTCCCTGTGTTTCTCTATTGTTTGTTTGAGAAGGAAAAGCGCATCTGTGGTACTCCTGCCTGGCATAAACCCAAACTGACTTTCATGTATGTCTGTGCATTGTCTCATCCCTTTGTCTATGACTCTCTCCCATATCTTAAAGGTGTGCGTCAGGAGTTTGATCCCTCGGTAGTTCTTACTCTCCTGAAGATTGAGACCAGTATGCTCTGTCGCCAAACCGACGGCATGTATTCTGAAGTCATAACACAGTTGTGTAGTCTGCGTAGTAACTTTACACCAAAGTTGCCCATACATTTCCAAGCTTAAGCTGGTATTTCATCTGCTCCTACAGTCTTCCCATTTTTCATCCCTCTGAGTGCTTTCTCTGTTTCTTCGTCACTGATACTCCTTACCATTCGTTGAATCACATCCCTCTTCTCTGTTTCTATTCTCGAGTTTTCGAGAATACCCAATTCATGGACTTCATGTTCGAACGGAATGAGGAGATAGACAGTAAAGATATTGGGAGACGAGCTGGAAAAAAGTGACACACTTCAAATATATAGGGTCTGTCGTGGAAGAGAGAGGAGGCATGGAAACGGAGATCAAAAAGAGAGTGAGTGCAGCTTGGAGAAATTGGAAGAAATGCAGTGGAGTGTTGTGCGACAGGAGGATGCCAGTGAAGTTGAAGGGGAAGATCTATAAAACAGTAGTCAGGCCAGCAATGCTGTACGGGGCTGAGACCTGGGCAACAACGAAAGGACAAGAAACAAGGATAGAGATGAATGAGACGAGGATGCTGAGGTGGAAGTGTTGAGTAACAAAGAAAGATAAGATCCGAAACGAATATATTAGAGGAGCAACGAGAGTGACACAAGCATCCAAAAAGATAACAGAGAAACAACTGAAATGGTATGGGCATGTGATGAGAAGGGGAGAGCAGCACATAGTGAGAATAGTGCTAAATACAGAGATACCAGGAAGAAGAAGGAGAGGACGACCGAAGAGCAGAAGAGACATGGAAATCGTGGGTCTGAGTGCAGATGTGGTGATGGACAGGGCGACATGGAGAAAGAAAATTACCAGCCATACCGACGACCCCTGATGACGGGAAAAGTCAGAGAAGAAGAATCGTGATGCTAACAGTATATTTTCCTAGTCAAGTATTCAAAGGTTCATAATAAGTATGTCCCCCTTGTTCAATAAGGAATACATTATTTTATAAACTTATTTCAGAGTCATCGCCATATGCTAAGCACTTTTTAAAAGTTTATGTATGTGTTAATACACTGTGGGTATAATATACAAGTGCAAAAATCAACCTAGTTTTCCATTCCAAGATGTTATTTTAAAAAGAGTGTATGAAAGCAAATCTATATTTAAATATGCACATTACAATTGGTTGATAACTTATATGTGGTTGATTGCTATCAATTTGAAATTACTTGGACTGATCAAATGTGTCTGCCTGTTCCGGGTGACCGCCTCTAGCACCTCCTCTGCCTACTCTCATACAAGTTACGTATTATGCATTCATATGTGGTGATAATATATACACATAGTAATAATAATAAGATTACATCTACTGCGCCCAAATCCTTGGAAACCAAGCTCAGAGGCGCCTAAAAACAAAAGGATTGGTCAGTCTCAACATCCATAAGCAGTATTCCAGTTGTCAACATATGGGTCAAGGCTGTAGGAAGCTATGGTGGATAAGCAAAGTTGTGAAGATAAGTTTTTAAATGACGACGGAATTTTGTAATATGTTCAACTGATCTACCACTAAGAGGGAACATATTCCAAAGATTTGGTGCAGCAACAAAAAAAGCCTTGGTTCCAATGTTAGTGTTGACTCTAGGAACAAAAATTAGTTCACAACTAGATGATTGAAGCTGCATGGGTTTTCTTACCGGAGTTAGCAGTGAATGCAAATAATATGGTTGCTTACTGGACAGTGCTGGTATGTAAAGGTACTTAAATAGTATACGATATTGTACAGGAAGCCAAAAAATTGGTAAATACATAAGAGTAGCTGGCATATGTCAGTTCAAAGGTATCACAGGATACCAATTAATGCATTACATACGCTATAGCCAGGCATCAAGGGCCACAATGGAAATAAGTCCGTGCATTTTCTTGTGTAATCCTTATATATGGTGTACTCTAGCTATATTTATATGTTATGTATTTACACATTTACATTTTTACATTGAATGCAATCATCACCACCATCATGGTTGTCATAAAACATCTTAATTATTTTGCATAAAATACAATGCAAATCAACAACATTCTGCAGAAATATAATCAAAATATGAGACACAAAACAATGTTTTAATAATTATGATCACCAATATAATATTCCCGCGTTTGACGTTCTGTTGCACGAAATCACGGATGTTCCCTGACTAAGCGATCAACAACAGGGGCCTGCTGCCAAACCAATGTTACTTGTCATTTCGCACCCTCATGTCATCTACTCTCTATGACGATAAGTATTGTCGCAATAACATAGCTTATTAACGTAATCCAGCGAAACCAAATACAATACATGTAAAATATTATGGTCGTTGTCACTCTCTGACTGAATCTCTGATACGTGACTTGGAATTAGATTAGAAGTTAGAGTCAGACTCGAGTCGAGTGTCTGGAGACTAGACGGTCGACAGTTGCAGTGGCACTGGCAGTGATGACGTACTCGTGTAATTCACATTCACAATTATTTGTTAATTCTCGTTGAATTAATACACGGGTATGCGTGCTTGTTGCCAACTGCGATAGTGTAATTCGTACCTTCGTACAACAACTTTCGAGTCATCAACTTGATACGCCAAAGCACGTCGTGTGTGTTGTTATTGTTTTCGAATGCGTGGGATGCCAATCTCGCAAAAAGCACGCGACCGAAATGGCGCAGGAGGTCGACAACGTAATGGACTTTCGCCAGCTATACCCGGTGTAACGAGACATCTTTTTTTAACGATTAATAAAAGAAGTACGCATTTTTTATTAAACCGACTGTGCGCCCTAATTAACCTATTCACATCTTACATATCTGGACAAAAAAAACGGATTGGCGATTGGCAAACGAACTGATTGAGGACCTTGAAGGTTAAACCAAACCCAAAAGACCAAACATATTCTTATTAGTAAAGGTAATGACTCCAAATTTTAACTATAAACACTTGATATATATTGTAACTAAAAAAAACATGGCCACCACTGAAAAACCAAACGTCTTGTTTTTGATGTAGCATTAAAACTACTGAACAGAATCTGATTAAACTTGGTAAAAATTATCGACAGGGTGAATTCTTTAAAATGAACTAGAATCAAATATGCATGATGATGATTCGTTTGGAAACAAATTGGGATATACTCTCAAGTCCATATAACGGCTAGGTACCCTTGACACTCCTCACTTCATCAACTATGTTTTATCACTTCTATTATGCGGAATACATTTTGAGTAGTACCAATTTTTGTATCCCAAAACACTGTCAAAATGCAAAACTGAGAAATAATCGACCTTTAAAGACCATAAAAGTCAAAAAGCACATTCACCTCATGGAATGAAATGTCTTAAGTTCCAAATATGCAATTTTAGTGTCCCCAGGCACACATGAGTCATCGTCCTCATTGTTCTTGTTTTGTCCCTACTTTTTCTACGTTTTGCCTTCACTTCCTGACTTTTTTCCCTTTGGGCTGCAGCAACACGCCCTGTGTCCCGACTCCGCATCATCACCAGGCAGTGTTGGCCTGGCTCAATGCCTAGTCTTCAAAGAATAGTAGCACTGGCACATTCATCATCATCAGTTCACAGCGATTTCTAGTATCTGCCTCTCAACAAATAGTTCCTTTAGGCATAGACCCCAAATAATGTGATGGAAAGACACATTGTTGTAAACACTGGCTAGGATCTCAAATACTGGTTTCATTTCCTTGGGTACAAATTCTGGCAAAACATTCTATTGTGCCTTTTCGTGTCATGTTTATTCCCATGGTGGTACCAAATGGCCCATACGGCTTTTTCCATCGCCGCCAAATTCCCCGTGTTATTCCTGGTTGCTGCTCCATAGTGTCTTTGAATCCTCCAAGCTGCATTTTAGTTAGATCCCCCATACCCCCAATGTCCTTAAATATGTTTTACCGTTGTGGTTGTAAGTCTTGTTCTTGCACTGTATTAATTGTTCAGTGAGACGACGGCCCATTCTTTTTTGAACATGCCTCCAGCATTCCAGTTTACGAATTTCTTTGTGATACACAGGGGGATCCATCCCAGCAATTTGAGAATAGCTTTTAGAGTCCCCATCACCCAAGTAACCGGTATACTGAAGTATGTGATCCTTTTCGAAGTACATTTTGTTAGCTAATGAAATGCCTTGTTTTATTTCTTCATATTTCCAATGTATGGAGTTAATCTAGAGTGATTTTCCTCATTCCAAGCTTCATTTTCGTACTGATTTTTAAAAAAAATTGGCCAAAAGATAAGGGAGTTATGAGGGTCTGAATATTTAAAGAGGTATTGTCTTGATTTAGTTACATTTTTGATTAATTAATAAAAGTACTTTAGGGAGTGTTTTCAAATAAACTAATACTGGGGAGTTAGTATACCAAAGTAACTAAATGAGTGAAATTCAAAAATGTGGTTTGGTCTCACTTTAAGCTGTGGTTGTGACACGTGCCGCGCCAGCGCGTCTCCAAAATGGCCTTTATAGTTGGTTGAGGATTTAAAGAGGACTATTTTTTAATGGGATGACAAGTTGAGGTTTTATTAAAACCAAGCTGTGCCTATGCACTAGCATAATGGTAAAGGTGACTGCATTTTCGTCAGAAAAGACATTAAAAATCATTATCATGATAGTATTAGACGCAAAACGTCTGCTTTCTAAAAGCCATTTTGACTGCCGCGAACGTCGCGGTACGGTTTGGGGGGTCGGGGGATGGTAGCGTGTCTCTTGGTCTGATACATTCAGAGTGTCTATGATACAGCCAGACATTTTATAAAATGAGACATTCAGATTTTCCTTTCTAATAACATACCAGTTAACTCATCGGGAAGTATACATTCCAGTACTTCGATCTCATTGCACTGCTCTTTCTGATTGTCTGTCATTTGCACGTATTGCACGTTACCTATTAAAGTTACTACTTTTAAAATAAACTACTGGCATAATAATTATATTATAGTTGCAAATGATTAGTTTTCGTTAACTCTCCTAGACGTCCACACCATTGTCTTTTGTTTTCCTTGAAATTCGTGATTATGCACCTTAGCTCTCTGGCGTATATGTCTGTTGACAACTAAGTAACTAAGATGTAATGCTGCATATTGGTTTTAAGATTGACTTATCGTTTTGTTTTGATGCATCTGTGAGCTTGATTTTCAAGGACTTAGGTGCATAAGAAGTTAACTTATTTTTTTAATATTAAATTCTAAATTTTTACCTAAGCAATCATGAATGAAGACGTCTATATCGAAGATGTCCACGAAGATGTTTAATGTTGTAGATTAACCAACTTTGAAGCACAACCAAATAAATGCACCAGTTGTCTTGTTATCTATCAACAAAAAATAATGAGCCAAAGTAGTGGGAAACCTTCAGTTATATTGTTGTAGAAATTTTTTATTGAAACAGGCACAGTTTTTTAAGGGATTTATGGAACAAAGCCATGTATAATGTTACATTGATATATAATTTATCCAGACATCCCTTAATGCACGAGTGTTTGGGTTCAGGCTTTATATTTGTAAAATAACACAATTCATAGGATCAACTTTTACAAAAGGGCTGTGCCCTTGCCTTTGTGGAATTCAGCGTCTGCCCTGAAGCTCCTACGTTGGCGTTTGTATTTGGAGATTAACAAGATTTAACAAGATTTAAAAATATTGCCACCCAGAGAATTAACTCTAGGTGGCAAGTGGACAAGGAAGCCCTTTGGCTTATCGAGAGTCCAACCCTTTTATCTATGTGTATCCCTTCTGAGGTATGTGTAGATTTTATTTTTAAATATACTAACTCTACTAGCACCCATACAATCAGCAGATAATCTGTTACATTCATTTACAGTCCTTTGTGAAAATGAGAACTTTCTTATATCTAATCAACACTGCTCCTTTGCTAATGTAACTTCACGTTCTCTAGTCCTTCTATCTTTCTTAACTGAGAAAACAATATTTCTATCAATATTATAATATTTTCATAACCACTCTTTATTGTAAACACTTCTATCTGATCTCCTCTCAATCTCCTGGTCTCTGGTGTTGTTAAGCCGCATTTTTAGGCGTATTTCGGAACTACGATCCCTCAGTTTTGGTATAATTTTAGTTGCTCTCCTCTGCACTCTTTCTAACATATATATGTCCTTCCTGCGATATGACCGCAATGCTATCAATCTAAACTAATCAAAATCAAACACGATCAACGGTGTGTCTGGTCCTAAGTGATGTTGTGTTAAGATATCAGGTAATGCGAACATTCTACGTAACAATGTGTTATTCAGAAATGTTTAATTGAACTCGGAACGTAACAAAACCCAGATTAACAAATAAAATAAGTCAATCCTATTGTATAATGCCGATGGACAAGACTACATACGACATATTAAATAGGTATAATAATTTAAATATTCAATCTGTGGTAGGTTATGCTTGTATTTCAAGGCAGCGTGCACCTGGACAGGAGTGAAACAAACCATGTCTAACGCCACATTCGCACAAGCAGTAGGCCCCCAGTGGAGTAACATACTCGTGAGATCGCTGTGTATCTAATACTACACTTTGTCTACCTTTAGCTGCACATCGTTTATGGTAGCCTACCTGTCAGTTCCTTTTAAACATGTCGTGTCAGGCGAGGTCCCGGCAGAAAAAATGTGTATAATAAAAATGGCTCGGTTAACGGATACTGCTTGTATTGAAATTGTGAAGTGAGTGTGTAACGTCAGAAACTTCACTGTCAAAAGAACTATGCTTTATTTGAACGAGAACAACACTTAGCAGGGAAAGGGGTGTTTCCAAAAGATTCAATCTCTCGATGTTACATGCACTCTTGATCATTAATATCCAGAAATGGCGACCTTTGGCTGATTGGCGCAGTACAAGTGGTACAGAATAAGCGGTTCACATTATATGTGTCTAAGTGTGTACTCGACTTGATGCGTTATTCACATTCCATCGCCTTGAAATACGCGTCGTAATCCTGCAAAGAGAGACATCGCTCGGGTCAAGAAAAGTACTCTAACAGTACGTTTGCGAATCTCGTGACAAAATTAGAGTCCACCACAAAATCATGTTTGTTTGAAATACCATGCTTGAGTTTTTTCAAATTGTTGTGAACATGAAGCAGATGTTTCCAGTGTCTCAAGATTTTCTGCTCAAAGACACATACTTGAGTACACAACACGGTGAAAGTGTCTGACAATTGTAACTTGAATAGGGGGAGGGAAGAGGTGCGGAGGGAGGTGGGAGGTAAGAAGGAAGGACGGAAGAGGAAGGGAGGGAAAGATGGAAGGAGGGAGGAAGGACAGAGGGAGGGAGGGAGGAGGGATAGAGGGAGGGAGGGAGAGAGGAGGGATGGATGGGAGGGAGGGACGGAAGATGGACTGAGGGACGGATGGAGGGACAGAGGGAGGAAGGAGGGACGGAGGAGGGAGGGAAGTGGGAATGAAGGGAGAAGGAAAGAGGGAAGTACTGAGGGAGGATGAAACGGAAGGAGGAGGGAGGGATGGTGGAGGATGGAATGATGGTACTAAGAGGGATGAGGGAGTGAGGGAAGTACGTAGGGAGGGAAGTGCGGTGGGAGGGAGGGAGAGGAAGTATGGTATGGAGGGAAGAAGGAAGGGAGGGAGGGAGAGCGAAAGAGCAATTAATTTAGCATATTGTAAATGCGCGATATCGCAATTGTTTTCAGTATTTAAAGTGTTTATGTTATCCGACCCGTCACAACGCACCCCGCGGTAGTTCTTGTTGTTGAGGACATGCGGAGGCAGTGCCACGAGGTCGTCGTTATCAAGCTGCAGTGTCTTCTGCATGAAGACACTCTCTACGGCTAGGTGCGGCGCCGCCACGTCGAACTTCGTGTATGGGATCTTCTTCGAATCGAACACTCTTCGTATGTGGTCCTGCTTCACCTTCATCTGCAACAAAAACGTCACTTCCATTCAGCGTATTGACGTCACTACCTGACAGTGTATTCACATCAGTATACAACGGTCAAAGCATTGACGTCACTACCGGCCGGTGTGTTGAAGCCACAACCGGTCGGTGTATTGACGTCACTATCAGTCAGTGTATTGACGTCACTATCGGTCAGTGTATTGACGACATTAACAGTTAATGTATTGATACAAGTGGTCTCGTATAATTTGGATATCATTCTGATCCACAAATGGTGTATGCACGCGTCTGTATTATACAAATGGATCTTGGTATTTCTCTTTGTATGTATCTAACATATAACTGCGTCAGTTTTACATGTAGGTGTGATGTACTAACATTTTGTAGGTGTGGTGTGCTAGCAAGCCCGTTGGGGTAGTCACTGTTGGGTTTTTTATTTCGCCCGCATGGCCCCGGTGGGGTGGGAATATACGCGAGTTCAACATAATTTGTTGTCCATGTCTGTCCATATCATT